>MU784975.1:30916-46308 GCA_026770625.1 Nicotiana glauca | reverse complement strand
AAATATATATATATATATATATATATATATATATATATATATATATATATATATATATATATATATATGTCATGCGCAATCATGCCGAGGCGACGTTCCGATCCAATAGAAATAAATTGTGCACTTACCGAGGGTCGATGGCGCGCCCATAGATGTATCTATTTAATCTGCCGAGGCCTTCAACCCGTTACAAAATAAACACATAGAGTCATTCAACCAAGGAGCCAACATGGGGTAATTATTCAAAGAAAAGCTAATTCCTTTTTAACCATTTAAGAAAATGAGGTTTATATCTTGCTAGAAATTCATTTACGATTTTTGATGTGGGTTAGACAATTCAACTATCCATAAGATTACAAATATTCGAAGTATAGCAGGCTTTTGGGTCCTAGAAATGGATGACAAAATCCCAAAAATCCAATCCAATTTATCAAGTTTTTAGGTTTTCTTCCAAAAATCCCAATTTCTCCCACAATTTTCATGCCTAATTCCATGATATAATATTATATTTAACTTGGAAATGAGTAGGGGTAACTTACCTTAAAATAGATGACAAAATCTCTCCTTGAAGCTCTCCAAAAATTGCCCAATGAAGTGAAGAAAATGAGTGAAATGAACTCAACCTCGTTTTTAAAACAATCTGCCCAGCGACTTCCGCACCTGCGGCTCCTTTGCCGCTTCTGCGGTTCCGCAGGTGCGGCCAATATTCCGCATTTGCGGTCTCACCCTTGGATGCCCCTTCCGCTCCTGCAATATCCCGTCTGCAGATACGGTCCCGCTTCTATGGATCCTTGACCGCATCTGCGGTCTACGAGCCTTCGACCAATTCCGCTTCTGCGGTCCCTTTTCCGCAGAATCGGAAATACCAATAACCAGATAGCTTCAGCTTTCCCAAAAATCCATTTTTGATCCGTTAGCCACCCGGAATTCACCCGAAGCCCCCCAGACCCCAACCAAACATACCAACCAGTCCCAAAACACATTACGGACTTGCTCGAGGCCTCAAATTATATCAAACAGCGCTAAAACCGTGAATTACACCCCGATTCAAGCTTGATGAACTTCAAAATTCTATTTCCGATATTTAAACCTATCAAATCACATCCGATTGACCTCAAATTTTGCGCACAAGGCATATTTGACATTACGGATCTATTCCAGCTTTCGAAATCGGATTCCGACCCCGATATCAAAAAGTCCACTTCTGGTCAAACTTCTCAAAAATCTGCAAATTTCTATCTTTAGCCAAATGGCTCCAAAATGACCTACGGACCTCCGAATTCACTTCCGATCGCGCTCCCAACTCCAGAATCAGCATACGGAGCTATTCACAGTCTCGAAATCCTAAAGGGACATTGATAACACTAAAGTGCACTCCAAGCCAAACTTATGAAATTTCTTCTAAAATGTTAACTTCCACAATAAGTGCCAAAACGCTCCCGGGTTATCCAAAACCCAATCTGGGCATACGCCCAAGCATGAAATCATCGTATGAACTTGCTGGAACCTTTAGATCCCAATTCTAAGGTCGTTTACTCAAAATTCCAATCCTAGTTTATTCTTTCAACTTTAAGCTTCCGAAATGAGAATTCTCTTCCCAATTTAACTCCGATCTTCCCGAAATTCAATTCCGACCACGCGTACAAGTCATAACACCTGAAATAAAGCTGCTCACGTCCTCAGACTGCTGAACGATGTGCTAAGGCTCAAAATGACCGATCGGATCGTTACATATAGCGTTGTCAAATAGTACGTTATGTGTATTGTCTTGTCAAACTGAAAAGGCTGCCCAATTAACATAAAGTTGTTTCGTACCTGTCGGAACCTTTAACACGCAATGCATAGTTCGACCAAATACTACGTTATGTGTGTATATAGCGTGCTCAAATATTACATTGTGTGTGTTGTCTTGTCGAACTAAAAAGGATGCTCAACTGACATAAAGTTATTTCGTACCCGTCGGAATCTTTAACACGCAACACATAGCATGGTCAAGTGTTACGTTATGTCTATATATAGCGTGGTCAAATATTATGTATGTGTGTTGTCTTGTCGAACTAAAAAGGCTGCCCAACTGACATAAAGTTGTTTCGTACCTGTCGGAACCTTTAACACGCAATGTATAGCGTGGTCATATACTACGTTATGTGTGTATATAGCATGGTCAAAGAGTACGTTATGTGTGTTCTCTTGCCTATAAATAGCGAGCTCATTCTACATAGTTTCTGCTCTCATCAATAACTAAAAGCAGATCTTTCAAGAAAAGAGAGTTTTTTTTTAACTCACAAATGGCTCAACCTCTTTATGTACCAAGATGTGAGTGTGAAAAAAAATGCAGGAGGCAAAAATGTTGGGATAATGATGAAGCTGGACGCTGCTACTGGCACTGTATGAACAAGTTTTATAAGGTTCCTGACGAACCTACTTGCGATTTTGAGGTATGGCTTGATGAACCCTGTTATCAGGAATACTACAAAGAATTGTTACAGCATCTTCATAATGTGTGTTCACAACAGTGGGAACATGAAGAAGAACGTAAAAAAGAGGTTGCGGAGTTGAAAGTAAAATTTAAAGAGGTAGAAGAAGAAAAAAATAAGCTGGAAGAACAATTTAAGCGGTTTGAGCAGAGAATAATGGGCGGCAAGGACTAAATATTGACATGTATTTGTTTAGTGTGTTACTTTATCTTTATATTTCCCGAAGCTTAGTATTTTTATTTATTGTACTTAATTTTAATTATGTTAAGTTGCTATGTTTATGTTGCAAGTTTTGTAAAATAAAATTATGTTTGTTAATTATGAGTTGAATTTTTCCATTTTAGTTTTTTAATGATAATTAATGATATATTTGTTGTAGTATTAAACTAGCTATTTTAATGATATTTAATGAGTTGAATTTTTTCATTTTATTTTTTAATGATAATTAATGATATGTTCGTGTTGTAGTAATAAACTAGCTATTTTAATGATATTTAATGAGTTGAATTTTTCCATTTCAGTTTTTAATGATATATCCGCGTTGTAGTATTAAACTAGCTATTTTTATTAATTATAAGTTGCTATGTTTGTGTTTGTGTTCATTGTAATGGAATTTAAGTTTTTGCGACTTGTGTTTGTGTTATAGTACGAAACTAGCTAATTAACGGAGAAATAAAAAAGTAATGCACATATTATATAAAAGTTGTTAACGTATATACAAAAATATTATTTACACCAAATATAAAAAAAGAATAAAATCAATATGTCCCGCATCCAGTGTGCTACAATGCAGCCGCTGGCCTGAGGCGCATCGCATCCCACCTGGGCACGCTATCGGGATCATCATCATCAAGTCGCCTCCTTATAGCCGGATGCGCCGCTGCATGATCATCTATGGTGCTGACAGGATCAGTAAAAGGGATCGTCAGTCCAGTAGAAACCTACATAAGAATAAAAAACTTAGTATATCAAAGTATAAAATAAGTCACACCAATTTAAATTGTCATACCACTATCTCGTCGGGCTCCTGAATGTAAGCATCTCTCGCAGCAATGTCAACATCACGTTCGGCCTTAAAAAGGGAATTCACAAAGTTATGGAAAATAAAAACAAATTCTAATTCAATACTATGAAAACCATACCTGCGCCTGTTATGATGAACCATAACTCAGCCGGCGCCCACTATGTAAATCTCAGGTCGGCCTATCCTCAGCAATAGTAGACAGACCTGGAAAGTATGTATCCCAATCCACTATAGAAAAGTCTGTGCCCGTGATCAATATTTGACCTGACGGGGTCACCTGTGAAGTTCCAAGAGTGAGATCTATCCCAAGTTTGTACGACGTCATGTCCGTCTTATGCAGGTCACCCGACATATCAACAGCAGCATAATCAGCAGAGGCCTCAACGCCCCCTTGCTGGGGACCACCTCCTCTCCGCCCACCGCCACGTCATCGGGCACCCCCGCCTCGTCGGGCACCACCGCCTCTTCTGGCTCCACATAATCAGCCATGTGTGCCAAGCGCTGATCCTCCCGGGATCGGTGCAATGTTTAGGCATCCAACTCTACAAATCGACAGCTATAATCCTGCAAGGCGACCGCAGGATGGCCGACATAATCCTACATCTACAGTCCCATCTGATAGACTGTATGTAGTCCAATACCCTACACAACGTATATAATCTAAACTACATATATTGCACTAAAATACAGTAGTATAATGAATAATAACAGAAAATATACCAGTGCCTCGTGTCGCCCGGTGTAAGGAACGTACCGACCGCCAGTATGATGAATAGGGTTCCCGATAAAAATTCGGGTGACATGCCAGTACCAAGACATATACCTCTGATGGACACCTCCTCCATTTTTGTAGGTGGGGCGGAATCATCTGATCTCGATGGTCCCAAATATGGATCTGCGCTGCTAACCATGCCATAAATGCGTCGTCCGCCCTGCAACGATCATCTCTCTGATAATGCGTAGGCTCCTATATAGGCCCCCTCGGTATATACTATGAGCGGCCAAAATGCTGAAGTACCCATTCTGAGGCATGATGCTCCACAATATCAAGGCATATAAGTGGGGCAAAAGTGCTCCAAATCAATCGGCCGACCGAGCAATAAGCTGGCAGGGAAGCTTTCAACTCGTCGCCGTATGGCGTCCAGATGAACTATCAAATAAGAACATGAAACGTGAGTATGCGCAACACTAAGTTAATCTATATCAGGTAAGTTTAGGTACATATTTACCTGTGCGCGCTCCAGCAGATGTAACACATCCCTGCAGAGGGGGAGATTATAATGAGCATCATACTCTCGTGAAAGTATATGGCGGAGAACCCACCTCCTAGCTAGAGGGAGACACGGAGGTGGTATATTAGGAGATAATTGTGGTCGAGGTGGCTGAAACTGCAAGAATCGCTCCCAAGCCCAAACCTAACATGCAAGGTTGACGTAAGGTTTAAGATAAATTCTAACTAGGTAGAGTTGGGACTGATGAACAGATTATTTGAATATGCTGTCACTAGTAGAAGCGGCATAAAACCACAAACATCTCTCTGAGTGCCCATGCTCGCCCGACACATCTACCTATATATGTAGCCAAGAACAGTAGCACCCTAGCTGTAACAGGGTAACTCATCTAGCAGCTGAAGATGATGAAAAAATCTCAGGCTGACTAGGTTCCTGACGTGTTCGGGAATAAGACACCTCCAAATAGAAGAAGCAGCAACAACCTCGTATACCGGGTGATATGTACCTCATCTGTATCGTCGGTGATATCGGGGTAGAGTACCTCCAGGCATTGTCTAATATGTGTCAAAGTCAACCGACTGGTACCCGACGATGTAGTCTCGTCCTGTGGCTTAAAACCCGTGAGTTAATGCAGCATGTCCAAATAAGTATCACGCGCCATAGATCTCATAGCAATAGGCAGTGAAACAGCCATGCCATTAACGGGCAAGCCATATAAAACCTCCACATCCTGCAGCGTGATGGTAGCCTCGCCAATGGGTAGGTGAAAAGTGTGCGTCTCCGGTCGCCACCACTCAATCAATACCGTGATCAAACCCCAGTCAACCTGTATCTGCCCGATCTCAATAATCGTATAGAATCTCGTATCCTGGAGGCGATGTACTACACGCTCGTGGAGATCTCTGGGCCTCAAAAAATCCCATAGGTCGTCCACTCTCCTAGCGCAGAGAGTCTGGGACAGTAACTCTCCCTCCCAAAAATGGGGGGACCTATGATCGCCCTGAAACACTAATAGCTCACGAAAGTAAGGGTCGGGATATACATGCACGTCCATGTCGTCAACTGTAAATTAAACAATATTAATTGTATATTTATTATTTAATTGTACAAAATATATATACCTATTGGGTTCCAGGCTCGATATTTGAGGCCCAGTAGCACCAAACTATCATAAATATTTATGTGTGCCAAATTCTATATTTTTGATTATTTTGTGTGTGTTTGTTTTATAATTTAAATTCTTGATGGGTTCCAGGCTCGATATTTGAGGCCCAGTAGCACCAAACTATCATGAATATTTATGTGTGTAAAATTCAACATTTTTGATTATTTTTTGTGTGTTTGTTTTATAATTTAAATTCTTAATGGGTTCCAGGCTCGACACAGTAGCACCAAGCTATCATGAATATTTATGTGTACCAAATTCAATATTTTTGATTATTTTGTGTGTGTTTGTTTTATAATTTAAATTCTTAATGGGTTCCAGACTCAATATTTGAAGCCCAGTAGCACCAAACTATCATGAATATTTATCTGTGTCAAATTTAATATTTTTAATTATTTTCTGTGTGTTTGTTTTATAATTTAAATTCTTAATGGGTTCCAGGCTCGATATTTGAGGCCCAGTAGCATCAAACTATCATGAATATTTATGTGTGTAAAATTTAATATTTTTGATTATTTTGTGTGTGTTTGTTTTATAATTTAAATTCTTAATGCATTCCAGGCTGAATATTTGAGGCTCCGTAGCACCAAACTATCATGAATATTTATGTGTCAAATTTAATACTTTGATTATTTAATTATACAAAGTATATATCTTCATCTACCGGTATAAGAAATACTTAAACTACAGGGATTCTACGCTAAAATACTATACAGTTTACTACGCTAAAAGTTTCTACATTTTATTACGCTAATAAAAAAACTAAATGTAAACAACAAATACATTTTAATCACATAAAATTCACAAAAATACATATAACATACTAGTTTCGCAAATAATAGACAAAACGACATGGAAACACTAATATCTAATTTCGGATACTAAGATAAACAATTAAATCTCAATTTTACATTTATTTTAGAACATATTAATCTAAGTCCGGATAAATATAACATACTAGTTTCGCAAATAAAACACAAAACGACATGGAAACACATTCAATCAACTAATATACATTATTATATAAATTTCGACATAAAATAAATCAAAATACCTCGATGTAGTGAGTGTTTTGCGTGAAAATTTGAAGACGATGCAGTTAAATTACAATAATATAATGCTCCAATACGATGTGGGACCTACGTTCTTCACCTTTTGTGACGGGAGGGACCCACAAATTAAATTTTTTTTAATCACGGGCAGGGGAGGGGGGCAGAAACAGAAAGATAAAAAAAATGGGGGAAAGGGGAATATGGTCGGGGAAGAAGACGAAGGGGGTATTTAATTTAAGGTATAGCGTTTTTTTTTTTTTGGACGCTATATATAGCGTTTTTTTTTGGACGCTATATATAGCATTTTTTTTTTGGACGCTATATGTATAGCGTTTTCATTTCATACGCTATATGTGGCAGTCAAATCGTCTGTCAGTATAGCGTATAAATAGAAGACGCTATACCTTAACGGAAAAAGTTACCGTTAAGGTATAGCGTCTTGTATTTGAATGCTATGTAACTTTTTTTTTTTACACCTATTAATGTATTTTGAGTCCAAAAATATTTAGGTTCCAGTCAATTCCTTTTTCCTTTAAAAAAAGAAAAAAGATTCTACGATATGATTACATCAAAAAATATTGAAGAGAAGGATAAGGTGGACAGTGAGAAGTGAATTTCTAGTCGTTTTTTTAATTTTTTGGTTCCCCTCCTTAAATACCCGAGTAAATTTTACGGGTGATCATTCAATTTTGTGTTCGTTACGCAAGTTACTTTTCTTCTTTTTGTTAAGTAAAAATCATTCAACATTATGTTCATTACCTAAAAGTCACTTTTTTTCTTACTCTTGTTACAGAAAAATTATTTTAGTTTGCTCTGTTTATCACAAAGGTCACATTTGGTCAGGTTTTATAATACTTTTACTTTAAAAAATCTATTATTCCTTGGTTATAAATCTCCTCATTTATGTAATATCTTCTATATTATATACTATATAATATATTTTTACCTAAGTATCTTACTTAAAATTAAAATAGCTTTAAATTATTTTATTTATTATTTTATAATATATCCATACATTTAATTTTTTTCATAGCACTCAATTTGTTTAATCATATTCAAATATGACATATTTTAAATATAAAAATGATAAAAAAAATATTTATATAAAATAATAAAAAAAGATAATGATTGTTTTTTTATCGTCAATAAAATTTTTAAAAGAAGTTTCAAAGATATTTGTGTTTAATATTAAATTTTTTAAAGCTTTATCTGTCAATATTATTTATTTGAAAGTATTAATCTGATGGGTCATTTTGCTAAATGTAGATATTTTATTTATTAAATTAATGGGTATGGCTTGACGGATAAGTCAATAATCTTTGATTTTTTTATTTTTTTATTTTTATTAAACATATTTCATTAAGCATGATTAAGAATGGGGACTTAAAATTTGTCTACGGTAAAGTTACTGACAAATTTAATAATGCTACTTATAATCTTGAAAATTAATATTAAAAAAAATTAAATATACGAATATATTATAAAAATAATAAATAACATTATATTAAGTTATTTTAATTATAAGTGCGTAATATATATATATATATATATATATATAACAGGGACATTAACCCGCTGACATGGCATTCCTAATTGATCAGCAATTGCCTTTATCTTTTTCCTCCGTTTTTTGAGTTTTCTCTTCTTTTTCCCATTTATCTTATTCAATGGAGTAATAAATTTCTTCTTCTTTCATTTACCGATTAATTTAATTGAGAAACCCAAACGTTTCATTCTTCCTTCATTGGTAGTAAGAGCCCATTAATTTCTACCAAAACCCTTTCTTCTTCCTCTTTGATGACAACAATTTCAATGCTAATACTTTTTATCTCCATGGATAAAAAGAGTTTCTTCTGGAAACCCATCAAAGTCCCTGTCAAAATTGCACTGTATGTAATATGACTTGGAATTCAACTCAAGTTGGTAATTTAAGGGGCGGAAAGACGGCTAGTTTTTTTTTTTTTTCCTTTTTTTTTTAGAACGATAAAAAATTCTTGCTTCAAATATGATGTTCTTCACGTTTTACTCTTTTGATTTATATATTTTAACAGGGAAAACGTTCTTGGACTGTGTTATCAATACATGCCCTCACCAAAATTTCAAGCTTTTGGTCATCTGTCTTCACTTTCTCTTGCAGGTTCAATCACAAATTTGAAGAGAATCATTTTTTCCCAGTTTTTGTAGCTAAAGATCAGCCATTGTTATCATTCGTTGGTCTTATATTTAATTCACTTTTTTTAACGGTTGTTTGTATGGCTTTTTGGAGACGGACATATATATGTATAGTCTTTTCAGCGGACTTAACAAATCGTGCTTATGGCACCGGAAGAAGAGGAGAAGACTCGCCATTCTCCTCTCGATTTCCCCATTTTGAGGTTCGGAAAACATTAATTTTGGTTAATTTATTTAACTTTAATTGCAGTTGTGTTCTTCTACCAACAAATTTTAAAGAAATTTGAACGATTTTTCTTTTTTTTGGAGATAATAGCATCTATTCGGAGTTGTCGTTTACTTTGCTAAGAGTAAAACCAAAATGTATAAGACATAACGATAATTGCTACTTTAATGTAGACATAGTTTTTGGTTATATTAGTGTGAATCATTGTTGTTGTTTGAATGATTAAAATTGTGCTGAAGTCCTCAAACTGCGATATACCACTATAATATAGAATAATTCTCAATTATAACTTGGTTTATTTTCAATATTCTTTTTTATCTTTTATCCCCGAAAAGACACTTCATTTTAATCTTCACGTAAACACAGTTATAATTCTTATATTTAATTCCTTTTTCCTATTTAAAAACTTTATATAAGCTTCACGTTACGAAGTAAATTCTCATTAGTATACTACAACTCTGTCCCCCTAATTTAGAGGTGACAGATTTCGTTGGACTTGGAGGTAGAATGCAAAATTGGAAGGCCTTTTGTGATTTTCTTTTTTAATAGTAAGTGAATTTAATCATTTACTTGTGAAGGAGTTTGAAATAAGAGTAGTATAATCTGACAGCTTCTTAGTTAAGAGTTTGTATCTATATAAATTTAGGGTGTGTTTGGTACGAAGGAAAATGTTTTCCCGAAATTGTTTTTCAATTTTCCCATGTTTGGTTGGCTTAAATGTTTTGGAAAACATTTTCCTAATCAATTCATTTTCCTTCAATTGGATGAAAATGTTTTCCTTATCAAGAGAACAGAAAACATTTTTTAAAGCTCCTTCTCAATATTCCCTACCCTCACCAGCCTACCCCACTCTCTCTCCAAACTGTTGCTTATATGCCTTTTGGCAGACGGAAATATGTATCATCCTTTTAAAGTCGTTGAGTCTGCATACCTATATGAAAAGAATAACTACCATAATCTATACATATATAGCATGCTTTTTTTCCCTTGTGGAAATAGCATCTGTTCTGCTTTCTTGGAAGTGTTTCTGTGATTGCACCAATCATTTAAAGTAAAATTATTTTTTGTATGTACCATTACAAAAATTATGCACCGTTACAAAACTGATGTAGCCTTTAGTGTTCCTGATTAATGGGAATGGTTTTTAAGTATTTGACTTTTGGTAACGTTTGTAACTTCTGATTTTTTAAACATAAGTTGAATTGAGACAGTTACATGTATCACAATTACGAATGTATGAATTTTCCAACAAGTCAAATATGCCTGATATTACCGTTGAAGAACTCCAAGAACTTATAGGAAGCATTGGACAAGTAATATATATGAAATTTCTTTTAGTTATGATTATTGTTTTAGAGTTTTTTTTTTCTATTAGCAAATTATTGTTTTTCTTTAATTCACAACTCCATGATGTTTAATGTGCTATTGCTACTTGGAGGATGAAGATAACATGTCCGGATACTGAATATTTTATCTTTTAGTGATAATATAAATATTGCATGATTTCATGGCGAATCAGTGCACAGTTTGGTGTGATGAATGTTAATTTAAGTTTATGTGCTTGAGGTTGGTTTCATCTAGGATAGAAAGATTTATTGGGCTGATAAAGAATGATTTTGGCTCGATTAATGGATTTTAATGAAACTGTGTTAAAGATCTTAGTTATATTTTTGTTCGAAAACAGAATATGAAAGTTTTAACTTTAGTGTCGCATCAAGAGAGAAAATAATCATGACTATGTGTGTGAATTAAGTATAACAGAACAACGAGCTGGAGATAAATTTATATATTCTTTGGTTAGGACAATATTATATGGTGCAACTGCAATGCATGATAAGGATAAGTATGAATCAAGAAGGCACTATTTTTGTTCTATACACTAGGGGAAATGGTGCAATTAATACAGATGTTGAAAAAGTGGAGAACCAAGGAAATGTATTGGGTTTACCTCCTCATATGTCTGATGCTTACACCATCAATAGGAAACCAAGGTATTTTTTTTTTCCTGTGTCAAGGAACGTAATTTCCTGCTTCCTTTAAATGCCTTTGACATGGAAATTGGATAAGAAAATTAAATGGCCAATATGACAGACTTACGTTGAAGTATTCATGGCGAGGATAAATTTTCCTTGACCATGAGTTCTTTTGGTGTAAAAATCCGTATATGTATTTTTTTCCCCAAAATTCTTTTAGATAAATGTTCATCGGCTCTCTGATATTTTCTAATCTAATATTATACATTCACAAGAAAACTAACAAAATATAATATTATACATTCACAAGAAAACTAACAATACTGTATGAGTTTTCATCTAACGGCCTTAGTAAACCCTTATGAATGGAAATAGTAGTACCACATTTGCTTGAAAGCGAAAATATACGTTACTTTGCTCAGGAGAACTATATCGCTTTACCCTTGAGGCCTTGACTATGTAAAATATGTAGGATGTTAGATATTGTGGTATGTAGGGGTGTTCATAAAATTTCAAAAAATCGAACCAAATCGAAAATCAAATTAAAGTTATCAAAAAAAATAATACTTTTTGGTTTGGTTTGGTTTTGATTTTGAATTTTAAAAATCGATCAAATTTGGTTGGGTTTTGGTTTTAATCAGAAAAAACCGAACCAAACCGACAATAAGAGTAGCTATTTCAAATTTATTATTACACCTATAAAGATGTATATTGTTAGGCAAAGTTTCAAATAATTTATGGTAAATGTTAATAGTTTGCACATTTTAATATAGTTCTTTACCTTTATATTCTAGTTTGATTGGTAGTTTTCTTTTGTTTAGTGTAAGAATCCATTTCTTGTTAAAAATAACATATTTTTAATTGATTCCTTAAATTATTCATCACTATTTGATTCAATTATCATCAATAAATTTTAGTAAATAATAGATTTCTCAAAGGGCAATTGAATTGATAGTGTTATATTGAAAATGTGATCGCCGGAATATGTGTTTGGTATTGTATGTCTTATATTTAGGAAAAAATCGACAAATAACCGAAAAAATCGAAAAATCGACATAAACTGTATCGAGAAAAACCGACTTAATTGGTTTGGTTTGGTTCTAATATTTGAAAAACCAACTTACTTGATTTGGTTGTTTTTTATGAAAAAATCGGTCCAAACCGAACCATGAACACCCCTTCGGATATATACCTTTGACAACATACGTTAGATGTTCTGGTTTACCTTTGACGAGCTCTCGATTATTCCGTCTATCTTCAAATTAATTGCTGCAAATGCATCCCTTATATGTTTGTGTTTTATTAAACCAACTTATTTGATTGCCATTATTCTCTGCTTCAAAAGAAAATAATTCCAATAGCACAAAGAAGATTAGAATCTTTGGTTGTCAACTTCTTGGAGTGTTTTTTGCGTGTATTTTTTACGCGCGAAGCGCGGGCAAATTCACTAGTTGTATTATATAGCGTATAATATAGAAGGTATTACTTATATGAGAGAATTATAATGTAAAGGGCATAATAGACTTTACAACTAAAAGATTTGTAAAATTTGATCAAGGTGATTATAGTGATAACTAGTGCATAGTAAAATAATTTTTGCATAACAAAAGAAAAAAAATTGATTTGAGTAATGAACACAATGTCGAATAACTTTTACGTAACAAAAGGAAGAAAAGTGACTTTTGGGTAATGAACACAAAGCTGAATGACCACCCATAAAATTTATTTAAAATAATGCAACTATATTTTGGTCGTAAAGTTTTGTACATTTTATAAAATCAGTAACTATGTTACATAGTTAACATATTCGAATTCATGTCGAAAAAAGAAGGAATTTTTACGCCCTATAGAAAACCTTAGTACCCTATTTATTTTAAATAAATACCATTTTAAAATATTACATCCTATAAATACTTTTTATCTTTTATAGCAAAAAATCTAAATATAGTTGTATCCTACAATTAAGGCACCACATATGCTAAATATTATTTTTCTCTCTCCCTTTTTGTATTTTCTATCACATAATTATCGCGTATCTGCAAACCCCAATACAATCTCTCTCTGTTTGCATACAACCAGACTCTCTTCTTCCACAAACCCTAGTTTCTTAACTCTTCTCCCATCCAAATTCTCAATTTTCAATCCTTAAACTATCATAATCATCAATTACATGTGTTGAAGAGTCCAATGCAGTGAGTGTGACATATCTCTTTGCATCTGTTATCAAAGAAAAGGAGGAGAAGGAGAGAGATTGAGTACGGGAAAGTATCAAAGAAACTGACTCCGAGGCGAAAAGCTTCACGGACGGCGGCAAAGGCGTCTTGTTCGGAGACATCCCCGAAGACTTTGCCAAGAGGATAACATGGAAAGATTTCTTTTCACGTACCTTTTCAGTTTTTATAGATGTGTTAGGAGGCGGACCAGCCAGAATTAATGGCCGGCAGGCCGCGAAGCCATAGGGCTGTTTCTCTCTCTAGATTGTCGAAATCGCCTATTTGTATTCAGTTGTATTCGAATGTATTCTTCAGCTGTATTCACTTGTATTCAGGTTTAATCAGTTGTATTTAACTATTTTATTCAACAATAGTTAGTTGTATTCAAGTGTTTTATACAACTGTATTCAGTTGTAGTTAGTTATATTCAACTATTTTATTCAGCAGAAGTTAGTTGTATTTTGTTGCATTCAAGAGTTTATTCAGCTGTATTCAGTTGTATTTTTGTTGTATTCAAGTGTTTTATTCAGATGAATTAAGGTGTATTTTATTGTATTCAACTGTATTATTCATATGTATTTCTCTTTATTCAGCTATAATCTTATTATGTATCTTTCAAATACAGATTAATGAGGGATCATTTTAGTTCGTTGAGTTAAATTAGGAGAATATCATGTGATTTTATTTCCTTCCGTTTTTAGCACAGATAAGTTATTGTATTTAATGTTAATGTTGCTTGAATACAGCTAAATACATGTCAAACTTAGCTGGAATTCCAGATTGTACGCCTATATTTTTGGTTGTATTAATGAATAACAACTTAAATACATGAAATACATTGTATAAAAAACATAAAAGGTATCTATAACACGTAATATAGCAAAGGGTATCTATAAATGGCTAATTAGACCAAAAAGATGGTGCTTTATGAAAAATTCCCAAGAAAGAACATATTCGTTTTCTTGATACATCAATTCAAATTGTGATTAAACATTACTACCACTAAGTTATTTTACGACAACAAAGATGCCTTGCAATAGGCATTTATTGACATTCATTTTGAAATTAGATGCAATATACTCTATATTGATTTAGATATTACTCTTTAATCATTTTGTTTTGTGGCAAGGTTACGAGAAGTAGCTTTCTTTGACCAATTGAAATCTACAAGACTTTTATGGACACTGGGCATTTTTTATTCCTTGTCGCTCCATAGCGTTCTTTATTTGGAAGCATTTAAATGGTTCAACATGTCCAAAATGATGACCCACCAAATATAAAATCAGTGGTTACTCAACAGAAATAAAGCATTTATAGGGCAGATTAGAAGGCTCCATTTGTTGAAGTGTAAAGCGCTTTCATTTCAGATTTCTGTCTTTTAACTTTCCTGCACGCAAGAAATAAATCTGTAGATGTAGTTTTGTCTTCTTGAATAAACAAAGTCCGTTCACTGCGAACCACTTGCTGCATAAATGTTATCCCCTCCTGTCTAAAATAAGTGATTTTTTAGGTGTTTTTACACAGATTAAAAAATTCACCTTTTAACATTAATTAGCAATAAAATTGACCATATTAATCTTTATTATCTCTTCACATAAGTACTCGTAACACATATTCCAATATTATTTACTCCAAGGCCAATGTAGGAAAAAAATAATTAATTCATTCTTAAAATATGAAAAAATCACTTATTTTGGACCGGAGGGAGTAGCTCTCAACTATTCGTTGTGCCATCAACAACACTGCTTTGAATTTTTCAAACATTAATAAAGGCACCAGACCTGCATTCCCAACTTCACCTTGGGCTATAAATGTTGAAAATTAAAACAATTTCCTTATTTATTTATTTATTTTTTGG
>MU784972.1:20740-46180 GCA_026770625.1 Nicotiana glauca | reverse complement strand
GGGGATTTTCGAACATCTACCTAATACTTCTTTTCGAACGTCAACTCGAACACAAAATTGCTCTTCTGAGTTGTGACTGATTATAGGTTCTCTTCCTCTACATCTTTTGCTCCTATATTTGCATCTGTTATCTATTGAATTTTTCTTATACATGTACAAGAATATATTCCCTAATCTCTTTTTTCATTGTTGAACCAATTTAGTGCAACTCGAAAGTACCAAATACAAGTTACAACTGTTTGTAGAAGAGAACGTACGCTTGATCATGCAGCACCGAGCTTTTGGGGATGACGGTGACTGAAACGTCATCATAACGCAGCCACTTGCCACTTGGATGACGGGCATCGGCCGTATAATGACCCTTTGAAGGGTCCCTTCCATGATGAGTGATCGTCGCAACGAGTTCATACCTCTTAACCTGTAGTAATAAAATGGAAATATACGCGTTACTAGATAGACTCATCAACGCCACACTTGTAAGAACAAGGAGATAATCTCACCTCAGAAGAGGGAGAGGCAAGTAATTCACGCCCAAACACAAGCTCCAAAGGGAAGTGCACGGGTTTATGCAATTTGGTGCTCCCTTCACTTCCGTAGCTAAAGCGCATTAAATGCAACACCATTATATCAGAAAGCTCCAGAATCTTAACAGACTTGCTGGCACTGACTACTTCGGCCTGAGATATGATCAGTTGAGAAAATCATGAAGTATTCTACAAGATATTTGCAAGATTTAACGTCCAAAGAAAAAGACACTTCAGTCAGGGGTCTAAGTGCCCAACACGTAAAAAGCAATCTGCGAAAATTGGAAATAACTAGCTACAGATAACTTGAATTTAACAGCAATGTGAGAAAAAAAGGAAAGCATAGCCATCTGAGAAAATCACATTTTGAATGCTACTTCATGATGGTAAGAAAAATTGTCGTTATCTTTCTTAAGGTATTACACTTACTGAAAACCTTTTAATACATAACATTATGAACTCTGGTTTGTACTGTCTATAACATACTCAAGCATAAATATAACCAGATCTCAAATTGTAATGATTCACTTGTTTTGTCGTATAAGATAATCACCACACCTTTTAGTCTTAAATTTTGCGGAGAACATACCAGACATCTGAAGGAAAAAACAAAACAAAGAAACCACACAAGTGCACCTCCTAGACACGTCCTAATCTCAATTGTGTATCTAATGCTCACCATTTCTGCTCCTGAAAATTGTTACATTATCGAAAAGCATATCATGTTTAGGGACACTTTTGTAGTTTTTCACCACCTCGACAGTGCGCAGAAATTTCTTGAAAATGGCAGAACAAAAGTACCATAAGCATAATTATTTCCTAGCCGACTTTTCCAGAAAAGGTAAGCACTAATCTGTTTTCTTTGTCACTTAAAAACAGAAGAAAATAAATTAATTTTCTTCTTTTTAACCATTTTAGAGGAAAAAAGTATATCCCAGAGTATGATCATATTCTTGTATACTAAAAAGGGTGTATCCCACATAATGAGTACATACCTGTATGCTTAATCATCTAGAGATTCTAAAATTGATATAACATGATAGAGTACCTTTCCAGCTGCTGATGTTCGATATCCTTCAAGTGCCTCTGGTGCAGAAAACATCCGAAGTGCATCTTCTATTGAGCAAATAGGCTCTGGAAAAATGTTAAGGTGGAGCAGAAGAAATGGTTGTACTGTTGCTGAGGCTTTGTTACCTTATTAAACCAATGAATAAGAGGTATTAGAGAAATGGATAAGAGAGTCCCAACAGTAAACAACTTACATGAACAAAAGAGAAATAAGAAAATGTAGCGGATCAATGATCACCAGTGTCATTTCACTCAACCAAGATGAAATCCAAACACATAAGCAGATATATAACTAAATAAATACGAAGGTACTCTGATCTAATGCCATGCGTTCGGTTTACCTTTAGCCTTCACTACACTTTTCAATTGGCCTCCAAAAATTTCACTCAATTTTGACGGGACAAAGCTCTGTGTTCTAGTAACTGCAGTCCTATTCCTTGGGCCAACAGTCTCCCAATCATCATCCTCTTCCTCATCATCTGTTGATGAAACCACAGAGGAGTTTCTCCCGATACCATTTGGTACTTGACCCTCTAACTTTAGCAATTCATCATGCATCTGATGCATGAGAAAACTGAGGAACTCCTGAGCATCTTCCTGTCTGTAATTAGCCATTCCACCGTAAAAATACAGAAAATTAAATACAGGACACCGCTCCATCAAATTATTGAGTCAATCATATTTCTCTTCAAACCGCAGTTGCTAGGTGCAATTCAACTTAAAAGAACTCATTTGAACATCTTTATAAAAGAATCCAGTTGAGAAAAACTGGAAACTGTTGCTCAGAGCAGCAAAGAATAATCAAGTAAGAAACAAGATATAGCTTTTATGCTGTCAGTAACATACCTCGGTCTGCCTGTCAAGCTATTTGGGACATCCGGAGTAAAGTTTTGTAGGACAGACTCAAACATTAAAGGTCGAAAAGGCTGCCCAATTTCTGGAAAAATTGTTTCCTTTTTCTTCATGCTTGAATCACTGAATATGCCAAACTCAGATATGAACTGAATAAAGGCATGTAAAGTTGGATACCCGGTCTGTAATAAGCAAAACCAAAATTTGAAATTTAAGGTTGTAATAGGTTATAACTAAGAAGATTTTTTTAATAAGTAGGTTATCACCATACCTGTGGTATATCACGTGTTTTGAGTTCTTGCAGGAGATGAACAAAAGGAGAGCACGAGAGGAGAGCCTGAAGAGTTGCATTAAGAAAGCACAAGTTCCCCAAGTTGACCAACCCTCGAGCTAACAAACTTCTGAAAACCACAGCAGACCTATTTAAAGATTTATGTCTACCATTCAGCAAGTTATAGTTTTTGAGTTGATTTGTCAAATTAACGTCTTCCACACTGTTAGACAATTCAGATAAGCTTGATTTCTCTGATGAATAAGCACTTCGGGTGTTTACTGTTGGATGTAATTCATGGAAAGTTTTCGAATCTGTCACACTCCTATTGTAATCAGGATTTGTAAAACTAGAACTACCATATTCCTTTATAGTTTTGTCTGCTGACTTTATGGTTTTCACTATACTGCTATGAACCTCAGCGATATTCTCTTTATGAGCAAGCTCTGGTGGCTGAGGTTTCTTAGAATGATCAAGGTCGGTCAATTTAGTGTTGAAAAGGCCCACAGATTTCAGAGCTGCAGAATCCAAAGAACCAAATGTGATCCCTACATCAGTTGTTGTTGGCTGGCTTTGCAAAGTTTTAATCTCATCTTCCGTAAATGACCCAAAAATCAACACCTAATGAAAAAAAGAGAAAAAAAGTTGGTAAAACAAATACACAGCACCAGAGAAGAGATGCAAGAAGCAACATAACCAGAACACAATTTTGCTAAGTTTGAAGAAGATGTACTAATAGCATGAAAGCAATTTCATCTCAAATCAGTAGCTAATAAACAAACTAATGGATTACCGAAAAGGAAAAAGAGAGAGAAAAAGCGCAAGCCAGTAAACTACTCACACAAGTATGACTACGAAGAACTTTAGGTCGGAGATATTGTAGAACTGGGAAGATGTTAATTTCAAGAGAGATGTTTTCAGAATAGAAAATTAATTGTCACCCAATCTACCAACAAATTGGAAGGCATGAAAGAGGGAAGAAAAAACGGAGGAATATAAGATGGACAGAACAATTGTGCAATCCAGTCTTAATAGTTTATGACAAAAACGAGAAATTGTCTTTCTACATTGTTCAAATCCTAATTCCTCCAGACAACAGAAAAACTAATTAACAATAAAAATAAATTCTCTTATCTAGAATCAAGATTACCTTGCTACACACTTTCTAATGTATTTAAAAACCATAAACACAGAACCACAGAACGCATGCGAAGCAACATAACCAGAACACAATTTTTGCTACTGCGAAGATGTCCTAATAGCATCAAAGCAATTTCATATCAAATCAGTAACTAATAAACAAACTAGTGGATTCCCAAAGGATAAAAAGAACAAGCCAGTAAACTACTCACACAAGTATGACAGATTAGGTCGGAGATATTGTAGAAACTGTGAAGCTGTTGATTTCGAGAGAGATGTTGCATTGGTAGTCGAAGGAATTTTCAGAATAGAGAGTTAATTGTCACCTTATCTACCAAGAAATTGGAAG
The DNA here is from genome assembly GCA_026770625.1 of Nicotiana glauca. Classification (NCBI taxonomy): domain Eukaryota; kingdom Viridiplantae; phylum Streptophyta; class Magnoliopsida; order Solanales; family Solanaceae; genus Nicotiana; species Nicotiana glauca. Next base: position 41,976 of record MU784972.1, on the reverse strand, counting down.
GCATAAAAGGGGGAAGGAACATAAAATGGACAGAACAATTTTGCAACTTAGTCTTAATAGTTCATCGCAAAAATGAAAAAAATGTCTTTCTACATTGTTCAAATCCTAATTCCCCCAGACAACAAAAGATAATTAACAATAAAAATAAATGCTCTTATCTAAAATCAAGATTACACTGCTAAACAATTTCTAACGTTTTTAAATAAGCCTAATTGTCCAAGTATATAATGAACTAGTTAAGTATTCACCAATTGTAGAAGATTTGCTCAGAGTTATTGATTCCATACAGTAATGACTTTTTGTCACCTAAAATCATAAAAGTAATTCAAATAATATAAAAGCAAAGCTCCATTGAACAGAAAGAAAAAAAAGAACAACTATTAAGTTCATCTAAAATCTAAAACAAATGGTTGGTTATGTCCATTCTGTATTCACCAGCAGCAAACCAGCTCATTATCAAATAGATTACCTATGCAAGAACCTGTGTCATTTTAAATTGCAAACTTTGCTCTTTGTTGAGACATTTCTCAGAAATAGATACCAGATGACTGCAAATGCACCATTTACTTCTAGCTTTTTACAAATTTTTATCATTTCTCTAACACGACGAAGCTACCATATCCATACAGAACCTAGGTTAAGGGGAAAAAAGAATTAGTCATTGAACTTTTGTTGCTCTTTTTGTTTTTTTTTTTTTTTTTGTGTGTGTGTGAGTGGTTGCTTTTTACGACAGTGGTGTCCTTATGGGCACCTCAATTAATCCACAAAACAGCCTGCTATAGCCCACAAGCACACAAGCAAAGGAGTAGTGTAAGCTTTTTTACAAATTTTCCACCATTTCTCTAACACATGAAGCTATCATACGGAATCAAGGTTAAACAAAAAATAAGACTTTTCAACTAAATCCACCGCTTCTCATTTTTTCTTGCTTCTATTTTTTAGTGGTGTCCTGACCAGCTCGCGTCCACTTGACTAATCGATCGTACAGCCTGCTACAACTCACAAGCAAGTCCACCAATGCCAGAGTAGATGCAGCATCGCTCAGTGCTGTAGCTGGGAATTCGAAATGGGGGTCTCCAAATCTTTTTGTTCTTTCCTTTAAAAGATAGTGTTAGCATCATTTCTAGCTACTCAAGATTTCCTCAATTTCTCTTCATTTCAATAACACCAAGCACAACCATATAAAACCCAAAAGAAAATCAGCAAAATTTTATCTTTTTCCCTTTCTTATGAAAATTAGCATCAAAGTCTCCTAGCTAGTCAAGATTACCAAACCCCAACAAACATCACATAACCCACCAAACAGAAAGTCTTTTTTTTTTTTTTGATTTGCACAGGGTGTCCGAGTCTCTAAAAGACCCGACTAATACCGGGGGTGTACAGGCCCTCGGCAAGGAGTTTCCCGCAAGTGCACCACGGTTAATTCAGGTTTTACCCAGTCCGATGGCCCTCAGAAATTGTTTGCACCCGGTGGATTTCGAACTTGAGACCTTGAAAGGGAGCAAACCCCAAGTCTCAAGTCTATTAATACCGGGGTTAACAGAAAGTCTTTTTTATTAATACTTGTTTTGTTGTTTGGCATTGGCCAGCCTGGTGCACTAAACTCCCGCTATGTGCGAGGTCCGGGGAAGTGCTGACTAGAAGGGTCTATTGTACGCAACTTTACAAGAGGTTGTTTTCACGACTCGACCCCCTGACCTCTTTGCCACATGAGGACGACTTTACCGGTTATGCTAAGGCTCCCCTTCTGTTGTGGTGTTTGGAATCATCGTAGTAAAATAGCATCGAAGCTCTGAACTCTTGAAAAACCGGGTTGAAAAATCACACAACAAAATGTGCAATTATGTAAAAAAAAAAAAAAAAATGTCAAGTCTTTGAGAACCTTTTGGAATCATTTGCAGTAAAAAGGGCATCAAATTTCCAAATTCTTAAAAACCCTTGAAAGGGTAGAAAAATCACACCTCAAAATGAAGAGTTAATGCAAAAAAAAAAAGTTCAAGTCTTTGAGTACCTTTTGATCATTCATCTTCCAAGATTGGACAAAACCCTCAAATGGAATCCATAGTGTAAGCAATCAGAGAAGAGGGGTTGAATCTGGTGAAGCAGAGCACATGAAAAATGAGTAGAACAGAGCAAAGCAGCAGCAAAAATGGAAGAAGACATGAAAATACAGAGAAAAACAGTAATTTGAGCTCACAGAGTGAGATGGGTGGGGTGGGTTTAGGGGGTGCGTGGGCTAGTGCGGGTGGCGGGAGTTTTTAGGGTTTGCCCCTCTAAGGAAGAGAGTAAAGGGGAGGGGGTGGAGTGATGAGGGGGTTGGGTGGGGTCTGGTCAGAGACTCAGAGATGCAAAATAGGAAATATTGCAGAGGTTTTTTTGAGGAAAAGGAAAAAATGACAGAAAGTGGACAATTATGTAAAAAATAATTGGGGTTAAAGCATGTTTTTAGAAAGTTGTTGAAAAAAAAATTCTGTGGGTGAAAAAAATGAAAAAGGGTAAATGAAGCAAATGATGATAACATACAATGTTGAATAGAGTATTATTTACATAATTGTGACGTATTATTTACATTAATTGAGACAATAGAGTATGCTCCAATATATGTGATATTTTTCGTGTCTGAAATTAAAATTAATTAATTGTCGAACTAAATCAATTCAACATTTTAAAAATTAAAATTTGAATATTCAAAAGCTATATAAAAAGTACTACTACAAATGGTAATATTCTCATATCAATTTGATTTTTTTTTTCATTTTGTTCAAAGTTTATATAGTTTGAATATCAAAAAACAAAAAATATCACATAAATTCGGAAAGAGAAAGTAATATTATATTCTTACAACACTAATTTAGATCAATCGAGCCAATAAGTTTTCGTACAACGAATATCAAAAGGCAAAAAGATGTATTAATATGTATTGCATCAATGGAGTATGATGCATTATCACTTAGAATTAATATGTTATTATATGACACTGTCAATACTTTATTTTTATCCAATCTTGATGCATAAAATCTTACGCGCTCTAAATTGTTGCAAGAAACAATTTTTTCCCTTGAAATGAATAACACTATTCTTAAGCTAATAGTTAAACTGCACTACAGTTGCCGCTATAATTACACTTCTTAGGCGATGAGCAAGGGCAAAGTGATCGGGCCGGATAAAATTCCGGTGAAGTTTTGGAAGAGCGCGGACAAGGCAAGCTTGGAGTGGTGTAGACGATTAAAATTTTGTCAAATTTAAATCCATAAGAAATTTGGATTTTACCATAAATTAAATATATATTGGTCCAATTAAGTAACGTGGACTGGTATAATTGGGTTTGTTATTTAAATCCAATTAAATTGATTTAAATAAAGGTCCAATATATTATTGAGTTAACACGTCAGTTGATCTTCTATCAAATGGGTCGGCCCATAAGCCTCAAGTCCAATGATCCATTAGGGTTTTCTTGGAGATTACTCCACCCCACACCTATATAAAGGGGTCAAAGGAAAAGGCTAAGACACAAGCAAGTAAGCAGAAGGAAAGGCTAAAGAAGCTCTGAAGAATAGAATCAAGGTCTCCATCCATATCTGCAATCGTCGTCTGCGGTCAAATTCCAAAGGCGAACTCAAGTCATAGGCGGGCGGCTTCAAATCTTCTGTTCGTGATAACCCAACACCAAATTCTGGTTTGTGACGAGCTTCAAATTGTTCGTGGCGTACTACAAATCTGAAATCCGTCAAGTTCAAGATCAAGCTTTCAAGCTCTTGAACCATTATCCGTGAGGAGAAGAATCAGAGGACTACATCTCTTTAGATTTAGAGATATTTTAGAGATTGTAACCCCGTCACTTGAAATTAAATATAATATTTGTCTTTATATTTCTTGTCTTGATTATTATTTTTTAGGAGCGAAATTTAGTTGTTACAAATTTTGGCACGCCCGATGGGACCATCTCTACCTCTCATCCCTTCTCAACTCTCAACATTCAAGATCACTAAGATGGCTTCAAAGAAGATCGACTCAAAAGTTGCTGACTCCAAGTTTTCTTCTGACGTTGAAAGTATCCTGAACATTACTATGGGGAGTCTTGGGCCAATCACCCGGAGCAAGGCGAGCGTCTTGGGACAACGAGCACTCCAAGTGTCGTCTACACTAATGCATGCTTTGAAATATTCATCCTCCGAAGAAGAAAGGTCCTCTACTAGCAAGTCAGAGAGAGGAGATAATATTGCAGAAGTTGTGGAGAAAGCTCTTGCTCAACTTACTTTATACAATACCAAGAGTCAGCTTACCCAACCTGATGACCAAGTCTTAAGTGTTGGCTCTACGTCAATCTCGCCACATGGCATGTTCCAAATTGATTTCAATCCGTGGGAAGGTCTCGGTTATTCTTCATCATCTGCAATAATCATGGAGGCAATGATGACTAACACTTCGACAATGGAGGAGCAACTTGCAAACCTAACAAAGGTGATTGATGGATTAACAAAGTATGCTCAAGATCAAGATGTCCGTATCGCAAAATTGACAGGCATAGTTGAAAGCATGATGGATGGAGAATCAAGTCATGCACCTGGAAAGCTTCCTGAAGTCCACGAGAAGGCTGATCCTCCAACAAAACAAGTGTCATCCGCCAAAGAACTTCATGTCTCCTCCGAAGGATCAATTCCCATAGAACAATTGAAGGAATTCATTATGGGAACTATGAAGCATAAGTATGAGGTCGCTTCAAAGTCTTCTCTCAGATACGCAAAATCGTATACTGCGAGATTCGATAGCTTGAAGATGCCTCCGGCTATCAACCTCCCAAAGTTCAGCAGTTCGACGGCAAGGGAAATACAAAGCAACATGTTGCGCACTTTGTTGAGACATGCAATAATGCAGGGATTATGGAGATTACCTTGTCAAGCAGTTTGTTCGCTCGCTAAAGGGGAATACTTTTGATTGGTACATCGACCTCGAGGCTGGATCCATTGATAGTTGGGACCAATTGGAGCAAGAATTTCTCAATCGCTTTTATATCATGAGGCGTACTGTGAGCATGGTGGAACTTACGAACACTCGCCAATGAAAAGATGAACTAGTTATTGACTTTATCAATCGATGGAGGAATGCGAGCCTTAACTGCAAAGATAGGCTAAGCGAAGATTCTGGCATAGAGATGTGCATCCAACGAATGCATTGGGGACTTCGTTACATCTTGCAAGGAATTAAGCCCAGGACATTTGAAGAACTTGCCACCCGTGCTCATGATATGGAGTTGAGCATGGCTTCTGCGGGAAATGAAGGGCTGTCCATCTACGAACCTCACAAGGGAAGGGATAAGCAAGAAGTCGAGAAATGGAGCAAGTTCGTACCTAAGAATGAAACCAAAGAATCCATGAACGTCAATGCCTCTCCTTTGAAGTTTACTACCAAGGTGAGCAAGAAACAGAGTATGAAAACAACTTCCTCTCAAGACAATGCAAATCGGAAGTTGACTCTCAAGAAAAGGAATACCCATTTCTAGACTCTGATGTCCTGCAATATTTGAATAACTCCTTTAGTTAAAGCTTATTGAGCTGCCAGAGATGAAGCGGCCAGATGAAGCTGGAAAAAGCAATGACCCGAATTATTGCAAATACCATCGGCTTGTAGGTCACCCCCTTGAGAAATGCTTTGTTTTCAAGGACAAAGTTATGGATTTGGCTCGTCAAAAGAAGATCGAGCTCGAAGACAAAAAGGCAAGTACAAACCATGTGTCCATTACCTTTGGCTGATTCGATCCGATTGATATATGCACCTGTGAAGGGAATGAAGATAAAGAATTGTTAGAGGATGACAAAGTCCGAGTTGATCAACCTGATGAAGAAGGATGGACCTTGGTGACTCGTCGAAGACGCCATAAATTGAGTCTGCAAAAAGGATCAACGAAGCAATCTACTAGGAATAAGATGGTGAGAAGACTAAAGAATCTACAAATGGTTAAGAACCCAAAGAAGGTGGAGATAGAGACACACCATCACCAAAAGCCACGCCACCCGGTGACTTTGGGAGAATTTTTGCCGAGTTGGTTTCGCATGAGTATTTTTGACGATGATGACAAAGCCTTGTGTTGTAATGCTGATAAAGAAGAAGAGGAAAAGAACGAAGTCAAGTCAACACTCTCTCCATCACTATCTAATAGTCTTGTTGAGTCCTCCTTTCAAGAAGCAGATGTCTGTAATGCAAAAATCACCTTCACTGAAGACGACCTCCTACTTGGTGAGACACCACACAATCGCCCTTTGTTTATGGTCGGTTATGTGCTGGAGCTGAGGATAAATAGAATCTTAATAGATGACGGATCTGCAGTTAACATTCTTCCCATTCGTATAATGAAAGAACTCGGCATCTCAATTGAAGATCTTTCTGAAAGCCGGCTGATGATTCAAGGATTCAATCAAGGGGGACAAAGGGCCATAGGAGCTATCAAGCTGGAGATCGCCATGGGAGATATGCAATCAACCGCATGGATGCATGTGATTGATGCAAAGACTTCATAAAATTTATTGCTTGGTAGGCCGTGGATACTCGAGAACAAAGTTGTCCCATCAACTTACTACCAATGTTTGAAATATAATAAAGATGGAGTCGAGAAGAAGATAGTTGCTGACGACAAGCCGTTCGCTGAAGCCGAGGCATACTTCGCTGATGCAAAGTTATACTTGAAGAACCACATCATGAATGGAGTAAAAGTTAATGACATCACGAAGGCCAAAGGCAAGAAAATATCTCTTTTATTTCGTTACATCTCAAAAGTGAAGAAAGACGAAGGAGAATCATCAAGCCTTCAAAAGGATGCAGTGAGAGAATTAACCCTTCCTATCAAGCAGATTGATACCATAAATTTATCTTCAAAGCTACTGGAAAAGTTTGTGACCCCTAACATGCCTCAAAATAAGGCACTCCCCACGAAATGCACAAATGAAGGTTTTGATTCGAATGCTTATAGGTTGTTTGCAAAGGTTGGATATGATCCCAATTAACCATCTAAGCTAGGGAAACTCCCACCTGAAGCTAATAGGAAAGCAAACACGATGAAGGACAATGAGCATGTGGTGAAGCAATCACGTGAGGGTCTAGGTTACAAACAACCCACACCAGTTCGCATCTCCATTAGAAGAGCAAGTATTAACTATATCACGACGGAAGATGAACCCACTGATCCTAATAAAATGCATTCTGTCTTTGATCGACTTGGAGAACCAACTACAAGAACTTCTGTATTTGAGAGGTTGGGGCCATTGAAAAGGAAGAAGAACAAGTCCTAAAGAAATTATGAAAAAATAAGAAGACCTTTACCATCTAGAGTCCAAATTATCTCCAAAGAGTGTCAAAGCACTTTTGATTTCATATGGAGAGGTACTCAAAGTGAAGACTGGCACAGTGGTCCACACTAGAGAGTGTGACGAAGATGAAGAAAGTGTAGGATCTTCATATCACATTACTGCGAATGAGGAGAAATACACTTCATCCCTAAGGAAAGTTGACGAATATTTGAGAGATGCCTCTTGGTGTGGCCATATATCTTTTAATGATGGTGATCCTCAAGAAGATGAAGATGTCGAGGACGCTCCTGCGAAACTAGAAGAAGAAATTAAAATGACTATTGATGCATTGAAAGAAGTCAACCTTGGCACCGTAGAAGACTCCAGACCCACCTATGTAAGTGCTCTATTAAACACAGATGAATAAAACACTTATGTAGAGATACTCAAAGAATATAGAGATGTCTTTGCTTGGAGATACAAAGAGATGCCTGGTTTAGAACCTAAAGTAGCAGTTCATCATCTCGCAGTCAAGAAAGGAGCTCGTCCTGTTAAGCAAGCCCAAAGACGCTTGAGGCCAGAATTGATCCCATCAATCGAAGCCAAGGTCAATAAATTCATCGAAGCTGGTTTCATTCGGGAGGTTAAATATCCTTCATGGATTTCAAGCATTGTTCCTGCGAAGAAGAAGAATGGCCAAATTCGAGTTTCTGTCGATTTTGGAAACCTCAATAATGTATGCCCTAAGGACGAATTTCCGCTCCCCATTCCAGAGCTTATGATTGATGCCACCACCGGATACGAGGCAATATCTTTTATGGATAGATCATCTGGCTATAATCAAATACGTATGGCATCAAAAGATGAAGAGCTTACTGTGTTTCGCACTCCTAAAGGCATTTATTGCTACAAAGTAATGCCTTTTGGCTTAAAGAATGCTGGCGCCACATATCAAAGGGCAATGCAGAATATCCTTGACGACATCCTCCATAAGAATGTGGAATGCTATGTGGATGATTTAGTGGTGAAATCGAGAAAGAAAGGAGACCACTTGCAAGACTTAAGAATGGTGTTCGAACGACTCCAGAGATATCAACTTAGAATGAACCCATTGAAATGTGTCTTTGGAGTTGCTTCTGGAAAATTCCTTGGCTTCATTGTTCGACATCGAGGGATTGAGATAGATCAAGCCAAAATTGATGCAATCTTGAAGATGCCTGAGCCTAAAAATATACATGAACTGAAAAGTCTACAAGGAAAATTAGCGTACCTTAGAAGATTCATCTTAAACCTAGTAGGGAAGTGCCAACCTTTTAGCCGTCTAATGAATAAGGGCATACATTTTTAATGGGACCAAGCTTTTAGCAATGCATTCTAAAGTATCAAATCCTACTTGATGAAACCTCCAGTTTTGGCAGCCCCTATACCAGGAAAGCCATTGATTCTATATATTGCAGCCCAAAAAAGGTCAGTGGGAGCCCTTTTGGCCCAAGAAAATGGTGAAAGTAAAGAAAATTCCCTCTACTACTTGAGTAGGATTATGACCCCAAATGAGATGAAGTATTCTCCGATCGAAAAGTTGTGCCTTGCATTGGTTTTTGCAATTCAAAAGATGAAGCACTACTTTCAAGCTCATGTCATCCGTCTCGTCTTAAGGGCGAACCCGATCAAGTTTATTATGTCAAAACCCGTCCTTAATGATTAATTAGCAAGGTGGTATCTCCAATTTCAACAATTCGAGATTGTGTATATCCCACAAAAAGCTGTGAAAGGACAAGCTTTGGCAGATTTCTTGGCAGATCATCCAATTCCTGATGATTGGGAGTTGACTGATGAACTACTTGATGAGGATGCGATGGTCATCGAAGTGCAACCACCCTGGAAAATGTATTTTGATGGTGCCGCACATCGTGAAGGAGCTGGTTTAGGTGTTGTGTTTGTCACTTCTTACAGGGAAGTCTTGCCATATTCCTTCACCTTAACACAACATTGCACGAACAAAGTTGCGGAATATCAAGCACTCATACTTGGGCTTGAGATGGTCGTTGATATGAGACAACTACAATTACATATTTTTGGAGACTCTGAGTTAGTGATCAATCAATTGCTAGGTAGCCGCGTCCTTATCGCAGAAATTGATTGGATGCCTTGGAAATGTAACTCTTCAGCATATGCCAAGGAAGGAAAATAAAGTTGACGCCTTAGTTGCTCTAGCTTCGACATTGATTCTGCCCGTCCAGACACAAATCACTATCTGCCAAAAATGGATAGTATCACCAGATGAGAACGAGGATAAAGAAAGCAAGCTCGAGCGTTTGGTAGCCATCACTAAAGCTATGAAGGTTGACTAGCGACAAACCATGATCGACTACTTATGTTATGGGATACTTCAAGAAGATCCAAGAAGAAAGACCGAAATTCGTCGGTATGCCCCTCGCTTCCTTTACTACAAAGACACTTTGTATCGAAGATCATTTGAGGGAGTTCTCTTGCGTTATTTAGGGGAAGATGAAGCAACTCAAGCTAGGCAAGAGGCACACTCTGGAGTTTGTGGATCACATCAATCCGGTCCGAAGCTCCACTTCCACATTAAGAGGATGGGTTACTACTGGCCGACAATGGTGAAAGATTGCTTAGATTATGCTCGAAGATGCAAGGATTGCCAGTTTCACGCAAATTTCATACACCAACCCCCTGAAGTGTTACATCCTACTGTCGCATCTTGGCCATTTGATGCTTAGGGATTAGATATTGTTTGACCACTTCCAAAATCTTCTGGAGGACATCTATACATCTTGGCCGCAACTGATTATTTCTCAAAATGGGTCGAGGTCGTCGCTCTCAAGGAAATAAAGAAAGAGAATGTTGCAAACTTCATTCGAGTGAACATCATATATCGTTTCGGCATTCCTAGTTATATAATAACAGATAATGGCAAATCGTTCGATAACAAATTGATGACCAAAATCTGTGAACTTTTTGGCTTCAAGCAACGTAATTCGTCAATGTATTATGTTGCTACAAATGGACTAGCCGAAGCATTTAACAAGACGCTTTGCAACTTGTTAAAGAAGGTCATCTCCAAGTCTAAAAGAGATTGGCATGACAGAATGGAAGAAAGTTTGTGGCCATATCGTACGACTCATCGAACGCCGATACAAGCAACTCCTTATTAACTTGTTTATGGTGTCGAAGCAGTGCTTCCTCTTGAGCGTCAAATACCGTCCTTGCGACTCGCTGTCCAAGAAGGTCTTACTGAAGAAAAAAATGCTCGTCTGCACCTTGAAAAACTTGAGTCCCTTGATGAAAAAAGGCTAGAAGCTCAGCAAAGTCTCGAATGTTATCAAGCTCGTCTTTCTCGTGCTTTCAACAAAAAGGTTCGCTTGAGGTCCTTCCAAGTTGGTGATCAAGTTCTTGCAGTAAGAAGACCTATTATCACCTCTCGCAAATCTGGGGGCAAATTCACTTCAAAGTGGGATGGTCCATATGTTGTGCAAAAAGCCTATTCAAGTGGAGCTTACAAGTTAGTTGATGCAGATGGAATGAGGATTGGCCCTATCAACGTGAAATTTTTGAAGTGGTACTATCTTTGAAGAATAAACGCTCCTCGACGTACGAGCCTAAACTGCAAGTCATGACGCTCCTTGATGCATGAGCTTAAACTGCATACTGCAATGCTCCTAGCCCGCATGAGCCTAAACTTTGAATGGCACCCAAAAAAAAAGGAGTCCGCTAGGTTAAAAACCTCAAAAGAGGTGGCCTAGACAAAAGTTAGGACACAAAAAAAAAACCATTCACCTATTTTGAACTACGTTATGACTTGATCCTCTTCACCGAGGTACGTAGGCAGCTTAGAGTTTCATTCTAAGTTTAGTCGCATAAGCTTCAAAAAAATGTGTGGATCGCATGATCTGGAACATTGCCTAATCCAGAAGGTCTTATGCCGCAAAGACTCATATATGCATGTGAATCTGGAAGTTTACTGCAGTTGCATCAACTTCGCGAATTTTCTATTGGTAGACCAAAAAAAGTTCTTCCGTGAAATTCATAGATACTTCAAGCCTCTGAGTTTACTTCCTAACGGCATGGATGGATTGCAATTCCAACTCTCCAAACTCAAGATACAATTATTTTCGCCAAAGCACAAATCTAAAAATTCACTGCAGTTAAGTCGACTTCGTGGATTTTCAGTTCACAGTCCGAATAGAGTTCCGCTATGGAATTTATATAAGTTTTAGAGCTCCGAGCCTACTTTCTAACGGTATGGACGGATTGAATTTCCAACACTCCTAGCTCAAAATACAATTATTTTCGCCGAAGGTGCACAAATCTAAAAATTCACTACAGTTGAGTCGACTTCGTGAATTTTCTGTTGACAGTCCTAAAGGAGTTTTGCTATGAAATTTATACGAGTTTTAGATCTCCGAGTCTATTTTTTTGACACCATAACCGGCTTGTGATTTGGATTCTCCTATCTCGAGATACGATTTATTTTGCGCAGAGTGCGCAAAGCTGTGAGCTAAACACGGGCCAGACGTGTAGATCGACTTTGAAAATTAATTCCAGCTGATACAAAAGGAGATTCATGCTAATTTGTTGATATATTTCAGTCCTATGAGGCTAGTTTCGGTAGAAGCAAGCGGATTATGATTTGAAGTCTCTTACAGCAAAATATGAATTTTTTTTCGCGAAACAACAAAACCAACATACAAGACATTTGCTGAAATTTAAGAAGGAAATAATTGGGAGTAACGCAAATAATCTAGGTCTCAAAGAGAAATATCACATATTAAAAAAAATAAAGACACTTTTATTGCTCCAAGACATAAGTACTCCATTACATGATATTAGTTATAAAAAAAATATCGCAAGTCGGGAGTCCTAGGCAAAAAAAAAAAGAGAAAAAAAAAACTCTAAAATCATGGAAAAGGTTTGAAGCTAAGGATTTGTTGGCGGCTTGTCTCAATTGCCCCTTTCAGGAGGGATAATTTCTCTGCTTCGTCGTCAGATAATGGATGATTGGCTTCAATGGTATAAATCTCCCCTTCGGTAACGTCAACGTTCTCTTGCCTTTTAGCCAACTTCACCTGTTGTTTGTCCAAGAGCGCGACGAACTTCTTCTTTCTGGAGGCCAAAGAAGCTAGTTGTTTTTCAAAACTCGCAAGACTGGCTTGAAGTTTCTCTATAGACTCGCTCACTTTTTCATATTCCTATTTTGCATCATAGAGGCGGTGTCGTGCATCAGAAAGTGACTCTTGGTGAAATTCTTTAGTCATCTTTGATGATCTTAAAGCATGGTAATCTGCGTACGTCTTGAAGAAAGCCTCGACAAGAGCCTCTAAAGTAGACGTATCAATAACATTTTCTTTCTTAATTTCCTCAAGACTCAAAGCAATACTTTCCTCCAACTTTGTAAAGCTATCCAGAGAATTAAGAGAGAACCCTTCGATCCATTCACACAAGGTATTCCACGTCGCGTTAGCAAAATAAAGTTTAATACGGCAAATAGTCTCTTGTGGCTTGAAGTTTGGAGCATCAAGATGCAACGCCCATGGAGTAGGCTCGAAGGCTTTTAGACGTTTTGCTTGACTTGCGGCAACCTCCCTCTTACTCGTCATGGCTGGCTTGGAAGGCACAACATCTTCTAGAAAGAGGTGCGACTCTTTGGGTAGACTCAAATCTGTTGATGGAGCATTGTTTGCAGCATGATGTTCAACACCATCAAATGAAGTGTGAGGACTTTTTGCGGTCACACCGAGGGAATTTGGCTTGTAACATAGTCTTCCACCATGTCGTTACCAAGTACATCATCACACAACTCATTGACGCCCAACTGCCAAAAAAAAAAAAATTAAAAAAATAGTGTTAAAAAAAGGGAGTAAATTTGAAGGAAATAATATTTACTCGTTTCTCCAGTTCAGACAACGACATCGTTGAGCTAGGGTGTCACGACCCGGATTTCTCACCCTCGGGAGTCGTGATGGCACCTACTAATGAGAGCTAGGCAAGCCAAATTTAATTACTTTTTCGTTAATAACATAATTCTTTTTAACAATTATCGGCAATAGTACAAAAGCAACAAAATTAAATAATAAGTGGAAGTCTCAATATTTTAGAAAACTAAATAGAAATGCGGAAAATCTCAACAAAAGCCTCTACCCAAGACTGGTGTCACAATACTCACGAACTCCTAAGAATACTAAATACAAACGTCTAAAAGAGAACATAAACTATTTGTCTCGAATACAATGAGATAACAGATAAAATAAAAGATAGAGGAGACGCCAGGCCTACGGACGCCTGCAAGGCCACCTCGGGTCTCGCTGGACTGAAGGCCTGCTCCCACACTACTGTTGCTGCTGTCCGAAACCTGGATCTGTGCAAAATAGCACAGAGTGTAGTATCAGCACAACCGACCCCATGTGCTGGTAAGTGTCTAGCCTAACCCCGACGAAGTAGTGACGAGGCTAGACTGGACTACCATATAAACTTGTGCAGTTTATATATATATATATATATATATATATACGGAATTAAAATACAAGACAAGTAAATAATATGGGAGGGGAAGCATGTTGTGGGGAGATAACAGTTTCAAGTAAAAGTTGCCTAGTAACGAAGGAAAAGCACAACTCATACAATAATAAAGAACAGAGATCAACAAGTGCACGACATCACCCTTCATGCTTTTACTCTCATCCTCACTAAGCAATAGTATAACAAAATGTGCACGACATCACCCTTCGTACTTTTACTCTCATTCCTCACATATAATCAATAGAATCGGCATGGAGTGGCACATCGTGTGGCACGACATCACCCTTCGTGCTTTACTCTCTTTTCCTCACAATAAGCAAACAGTGCACGGCATCACCCTTCGTGCTTTACACTCTTTCCTCACAAGAAACAAATAATGTACGGCATCACCCTTCGTGCTTTAATACTCTTCCTTACCCAATCAACAATCACAGAAACAAGGGCAGGGGAATAATAAAACAATAATGGAAATCCCGGCAAGGGAACACAAACAAACAATTAAAAACCCGACAAGGTTACAACATCAATAATCTCAATATTCCGGCAAAGGAATAAATCATTAACTCTTTCTCTTTCTTTCACTTTCATCTCATAGTTCACATTATCACTCGAGCCAATGCTCCAAAAATTTACTTATCTCATATACCTTCACAATTTGTAATTCAACTCAGGCCAACGCTCTACGAAGTTTAAAGATCACAATTCCTTTCACAAGCTCTTTACAACATATAAAAGTCATTAATTAAGCGTGGAAGGTACAACAATATCCAAACTATTCGCAATATAAGGACTCACGATCATGCTAGACACCAATGTATAGATAGTCGTCACCATGCCTATACATCGCACTCGACAATTAGCAAGTAGTAAATAAGACTCAACTCATATTTCCTCAAGCTAAGGTTAGACCAAACACTTACCCCGTTGCTTTGAACTCAACTCAAGCCTCAACTGTACCTTTACCCCGTGATTCCATCTCCAATCCAATCTAGTCACAAATTACTTAATTACTTTAATAAACACTGAATGAATCAATTTGAATGCATAAAATAAATTTCTCAAAGTTTTGCCCAAAAATTCCAAAATCGCCCCCGGACCCACATGGTCAAAACTCAAGGTTCGAACCAAAACCCGGTTACCCATTCCCCCATGAACCCAAATATATGATTTGTTTTGAAATCGGACCTCAAATTGAGGTCCAAATCCCCAATTTTTAGAAAACCTAGGTTCTACCCAAAACCCCCAATTTCACCCATGAAAATCATTAATTTTAAGTGGAAACACATGCTAAATGATGTTAATGATTGAAAGAACTGAGTAAAAATCGACTTACAAATGAATTGGAATGAAACTTGTTCTTGAAAAATTGCCTAAGAAGTTGTGTTTTGAAAGTGGGGTGAAAAATGGTCCAAAATTCGACTAAGTATAAAATTTGTTGGGCCTCAGATATGGAAATTGCAAACTGGGGTTCGCAACCAAATATGAGAAATGCAAAGGTGAGTTCGCATTTGCAAACTCTGAAGAATCTGGGGTGTTTCGCATTTGCTAACTCTGAAGAATCTGGGGTGTTTCGCATTTGCGAGCTAATGTGTCACATTTGCAACATGCCCGACTTCGCATTTGCGGACCAAGGGGTCGCATTTGCGATCCCAGCTGGCTAGACCCCTTTTTGCATTTGCGATGGAAAGCTCGCATTTGCGAGTCCTTATTCGCAAATGCGAATATTGCAGGACTGGGAATATCATATTTTCCAAAGGTTCAAAATGCACTCCGACACCTATCCAAAACTCACCCGAGCCCTCGGGGCTCCAAACCAAATATGCACACAACCTCAAAAATATCCTACGGACTTATCCGTGCGATCAAATTGCCAAAATAACATTATAAACATCGAATTAAGCCTCAAATTTCATGATTCCTTCCAAATTTTCATAAAATATTAAATTTCCATTTTAAGTCCGAAACACGTCAAAACGACATCCATTTTCAACCAAACTTTACAGAAACGGTTAAACCATATATAAGACATGTACCAAATTCCAAAACTAAAATACAGGCCCGATACCATAGTCTTTTAATTAAATTCATTTTCAATTTCCTTAATTATTTCCAGAAAACAATTTCACACAAAAATTCATTTCTCGGGTTTGGGACCTCGGAATTTGTTTCCAGGCATACGCCCAAGTCTTATATTTTCCTACGGACCTTTCGGGACTATCAAATTACGAGTCTGGGTCCGTTTATCCAAAATATTAACCGGAGTCAAATTTATTCAATTTAATATCAAAATTTAGCATTTTTCTTACAGAATTCATATTTAAGCTTTCCGGCTATGCGTCCGGATTACGTACGTAAATGGAGGCAATCCCACATGATGTTTTCAAGGCCTCAGAAGCATAAAATGAGTAAGGAAACAAGTGATGACCCTTTTGGGTCGTCACATAAGGTCACCCTCTACGAAAAATCCAGTATCGATACTAAGAACATCCAAGTCAGCAAACTCACTATGGCTCGTGTCCTTAGCCTTCTTCTTTGAATGATTCCAATGTATGTCGTGACTAACATCACTCTCATTCGAACTAGAGGTTGCACTAACATTCAAAATCTCATTGGGCAAAGCAGAAGCTTGAGTCCTTTCCTCGTTTGTTGGTGCGACGTTGGGTGCCTTCGCAACATTTTTGTTTGGTGAAGTAGGAGGAGCTTTCCTTTTGCAAGGATTGTTCATTACCTACACAGTGGAAGTAGTTGTCTTGGAACTCAACAAAACGTTTTTAGCTCCTTTGTCCACATGGGCATCGCCGCTAGTCAAAAGGGTAGACTTGGATAAGACCTTGGTGCTTGTCGAAGGATCTTTAGATCTTAACATGGAGTTGGATGACCCTCCATGGGTGTCCTTTTGACGTTGACATCTTTAGAGGATAAAGTAATATCGTCTTTCCTTGGAAATTTCAAAATGATATGAGCGCTTTGTCGGGAAGAGTGCACTCGACGAGCTGACCACCAATCTGCATACTCACGAGTCATTAGAGGGCCCTCTTCTGATGGACGCGTAGGGACAATAACTTTTGACGAACCTCCAAGATGAACACAAGAATCCCATAATTGCACTTGCATTTTCAGCGAGCCGTCATAGGGTCTCTCTATGAGTTTGCCAGGAACATCTTGACAAAAGCTGAATTGACGACTAAACCTATGCGGGCTGTAAGATTCCACAATATGAATGTCATCATGCCTAAGGGTGATGAAGCTTGAGTGAAGACTTATAAAAAAGTCACTCCAAGAATTCAATTGTTCTTCATGATCGGTAAGATGCAATTCCCTCCCTTGTAGCATAGCCAAATGGTGAAGCTGTCTCGCACTAACTTGTCGAAACAACTCACGGGCATTGCTAAGGTCAAAATGATTGGCCATCTTCTCGCCAGAAACCTTGCACATTTGCGGACCTCGTTGTGGACGCTTAACACAATAGTAGGTGTCAAAATATGCTCTTATCCATCCATTTATATAATGAATAGAAAAGAGTGCTTTGCAGGCACCCAAATCTTGAGAAGTGGAGACCTCCTTCAAGCCATGATAAATACTTGCAAGGACGGGAACCGCCAAGGAAAACTTCTCACCATGAGCCATCAGACTCGCGATTTTGAAGACACTAGCACAAATGTAGTCGATCTTCTTGTTGGGGAACACAAATTTGCAAAGCCAACATGCAAGGAAAGCCGCCAAATAAGTCTCAGCTCTAAGTGACTCCTCCACGCCAAGCTCAATAAAGAGGGCATTTGAAAGAAAAAGCTCCACGGCTTTTGGCCGAGAGATCCTCGATTTTTTGGCCGGGGTTTTGAAAGAAAAAGCTCCACGGTTTTTTGGCCGGGAGATCCTCGATATTTTGGCTGGGATTTTGAAAGAAAAAGCTCCACGGTTTTTTGGCCGGGGTTTTGAAAGAAAAAGCTCCACGGTTTTTTGGCCGGGAGATCCTCGGTTTTTTTGGCCGGGATTTTGAAAGAAAAAGCTCCACGGTTTTTTGGCCGGGATTTTGAAAGAAAAAGCTCCACGGTTTTTTGGTCGGGAGATCCTCGGTTTTTTGGCCGGGATTTTGAAAGAAAAAGCTCCACGGTTTTTGGCCGGGAGATTGAAAGAAAAAGCTCCACGGTTTTTTTGCCGGGAGATCCTCGGTTTTTTGAAAGAAAAAGCTCCACGACTTTTTGGCCGAGAGATCCTCGGTTTTTTGGCCGGGATTTTGAAAGAAAAAGCTCCACGATTTTTGGCCAGGAGATCCTCGATTTTTTGGCCGGGATTTTGAAAGAAAAAGCTCCACGGTTTTTGGCCGGGAGATCCTCGGTTTTTTGGCCGGAATTTTGAAAGAAAAAGCTCAACGGTTTTTGGCCAGGATTTTGAAAAAAAAAGCTCCACAGTTTTTTGGCCGAGAGATCCTCAATTTTTTGGCCGGGATTTTGAAAGAAAAAGCTCCACAATTTTTTGGCCGGGAGATCCTCGATTTTTTGGCCGGGATTTTGAAAGAAAAAGCTCCACGATTTTTTGGCCGGGAGATCCTCGATTTTTTGGCTGGGATTTTGAAAGAAAAAGCTCTACGGTTTTTTGGCCGGGAGATCCTCGGTTTTTTGGCCGGGGTTTTGAAAGAAAAAGCTCCACGGTTTTTCGGCCGGGAGATCCTCGGTTTTTTTGGCCGGGATTTTGAAAGAAAAAGCTCCACAGTTTTTTGGCCGGGATTTTGAAAGAAAAAGCTCCACGGTTTTTTGGCCGAGAGATCCTCGGTTTTTTGGCCGGCATTTTGATAGAAAAAGCTCAACGGTTTTTGGCCGGGAGATCCTCAGTTTTTTGGCCGGGATTTCGAAAGAAAAAGCTCCACGGTTTTTGGCCGGGAGATCCTCGGTTTTTTGGCCGGGATTTTGAAAGAAAAAGGTCTGTGCTACTATGATTTGTTTTTCTTTTGGGGTTTTTATTTTCATTTATTTTCTTTTTTTTTTTATTTTTCTTATGTTTTTTTTTTCTTTATTTAACAAAACGCATGAAAGAATTTCGAGAAAACTTCTTTTTTTTTGTTGCTTTCCTGCTGCAAAGTTGTTTCAGCTTGCGCATTTTATTTCTTTTTGGGTTGCACCTGCTTCTTGCACGATTGCTCTGATTGCACCTGTTCAACAAAGAACAATTTGTTAGTTTGAAACGGTAGTTGGTTTTGTAGCCTTGATCATCCCAATCGCTTGATCCCGGTCCCATTTCCGTTGAAAAGTTTGCTGCTTGTTGGCCTTGAGGGTGAATCTCTTTTCAAACCAACCAGGTTTCAACTTTTAGGATTTCATGATGACTCGCCCGTGTAGGCTCTGGCCCTTTTCACTTTATTCTGCCCTTAGGACCTTTGCCTTTGACTTTCTTTCTTTTCAAATGTCTTTAGTTTGAAAGCATCAATCACCATGGTCAATCGGGATTGGACTGACGCACTCGCTGAGGCTGGGCATTTCCTTTGATTCTGACCAGGCTGAGCCTGATAGAACCAATCCTGCCACCTTTCTTTGTAGTAATTCCGGAATCGATGTTAAAACGGAAGGGATTCAAGGAAGAAATATGCAAAAGATAAATAAATGAGTTTTTGAAGAAAGAAGCATACCTTTCGGGGGAAAAGAAGGACTTATCTAGGGTGTGCATGCGGGCTTCAAATGAACATGACATGCTCCTTGGACTGGACGCCTGACCCACACCACTTTCCAGCTTCTCGTGAACCCATTGATCCGCATTTCAAAAACCAGAGAACCTTGCCAGGACTCTTTTAGCGATGAGATGTCTTACTTTTCGGCCGACAGCGCCCTTTGCGGGTTTTCGCCAATCAACCTCTCTCATTTCTCTTCTCACCGTCGCCTAGTAATGCTCTTTGCGAGTTTTCACTAAGCGGACTCTCTCATTTTTATTTTCTCTACTCATCATCGCCATATGGTGCCCGAAAGTTTTCACCAATAAGACTCTCTAATTTTATTTCTCTCAATTGAAATTGTATCAGATTCCAACAATGACGTTTTCCACTTCCCTGCCTTTGCCAATTGATCGGAAGGACTTGGACAAGGTCTTTGGGGTAAAAGGATTTTGGGTGGAACTACAACTTTAGAACCATTTCGGCGGATTCAGGATCGAACCATAATATCGTCTGCCCCAGTTTTAATTTTTGGGGTAATTGAAATTTTTGTTTTGGTGTAACTGAACCTCAGGGAGAGGCTGCCTACGTACCCTTTCAGGATCAAGTCAAACGTAGTTCAGGCAAATAATTTTTGTTTTTGTTTTGTTTTTCTTTCTCTTTTCGTTTCTTTTTTTTCTTCTTTTTTTTTATTATTTTTTTTTATTCCTTTTTCTTTTTTTTAGCAGTACTTCCGGGTTCCAAAGAGGGTAATCAAAGAAGCGTAACCGGCTCAAAAGGGTTTACGAATGATTGATAGTGTTTGGGGTAGCGGGAAGGAAAGCCTTCGTCATCTCAATTACACAAAAGCCATCACCCCAGGAGGTCTAGACATAGTACCTTTTTACTGCATCCGCATTGACTGCTGTTTCAGGATCATTTCCTTCAATGTCTCCTAGATACACTGCTCCTTTTGGCAAAATCTTTCGGATTATGTATGGACCTTTCCAATTGGGAGCAAACTTTCCTTTTGCTTCTTGGTGATGAGGGAGAATGCGTCTGAGCACAAGCTGTCCCACTTCGAAGTTCCTGGGACGTACTTTCTTGTTATATGCGCGGGCCATTCTTTGTTGGTACAACTGCCCGTGGCACACTGCGGTCATCTGTTTTTCATCAACTAGTGACAACTGCTCTAGCCGGGTTTTAACCCATTCATTATCCTCGATTTCTACTTCAACGATTATACAAAGTGAAGGGATTTCTACTTCTGCAGGTATGACTGTTTCGGTTCCATAAACCAACAAGTATGGGGTGGCTCCGATTGATGTACGCACTGTGGTGTGATACCCGAGTAACGCAAAAGGCAGCTTTTCATGCCATTGCCTGGAGTTTTGAATCATCTTTTTCAAAATCTTCTTAATGTTTTTATTTGCTGCTTCGACAGCACCATTGGCTTTTGGCCGATAAGGGGTAGAGTTTCTGTGCGTTATCTTGAATTGTTCACATACCTCTCCCATCAAACAACTATTCAAGTTTGCCGCGTTGTCGGTAATGATAGTTGCAGGAATACCAAAGCGACAAACGAGATTGGAATGTACAAAATCTACCACAGCTTTCTTGGTGACCGCCTTGAGAGTGATGGACTCAACCCATTTTGTGAAGTAATCAATTGTAACCAATATGAATCTATGCCTATTTGAAGCTTTCGGCTCAATTAGCCCAATAACGTCTATACCCCAGGCAACAAACGGCCAAGGTGCTGACATCGGATGAAGCTCCGTTGGAGGTGCATGAATCGAATC
>MU784966.1:18997-42333 GCA_026770625.1 Nicotiana glauca | reverse complement strand
AGTACAGACGTCTCCGTACCGATCCACGAGACTCTACTAGACTTGCTCATGACTTGTGAGACCGACGGGAACCTAATGCTCTGATACCATGTTGTCACGACTCAAAATCCACTAAGGGTCGTGGTGGCGCCGGACATCTCTGTCAGGCCAGCCAACTAAATTATCAATTAATTCCTCTTTTAATACTTTAGAAAATCTAAGGTTTTTTACTTCCATTTTCATAAATAAAAGTTCACATCTTGAATTCAAATTGAAATAATAATGATTAGAACAAATCCGTTGAAAACCATCCCAGAAACCCGGTGTCACAAGTACATGAGCAACTACTAATAAGAGAAATAAAATATAACATCCGTCTGGAATACAGTGGACGAAAAGTAAATACAGTACACTGGAAGGGACTACCCTGGCTGCGGTCGCCTCGAATAATGCAGATCACCTAGTCCCAGTGTCATCCATGCCACTACGCCCGATAGGCTGCTAGAGGTTATATATACATATGCAACAAAAATGCACAGAAGCGTAGTATGAGTACGTAATCAACGTGTACTTAGTGAGTGTCCCACCTAATCCCGAAGGGGTAGAGACGAGATGGTCAACTCTGACACTCTCTAATAGTCAAATGATTATTTATCCTCAATATACATATTAAACAGTGGATTTACTTTTATAACATGATTTTTAATCCAAGTAGAGGAAAAAAGTAAACATATAATTCTTTCATAGGAAATTTCCAAAATTCCTCTTTATTATCAACAAATTAATCTCGAGCCAGGGTGAGACAATAGCAACTTTAATAAGTTCAAGACAACAGCACAAACATGCACAAATCATGCCGAGGTCGACGGCCCGCTCCAATAGAAATGTAAATTGTGCACTGCCGAGGGTCGAGCGGCCCGTACCATAGATGCATCTATTTAATCTACCGAGGCGTTCGGCCCGTTCCAAAATAAACATACGCAGACAGACAATCAGTCAAGAAGTAATTATCCAAGAAAAGCCAATTCTCTTTAATAATTTGAGAAAAACAAAGCTTAAGTCTTTTTAAAAATCCGTTTATTAATTTAATATGATTTAAGCATTTCAAGCCATCAATGGGTTCACAACTAATCCAAGTGTAACATACTTTTGGGTCCTAGACTACCCGGACAATAGCATAATAGCAGCTACGTACGGACTCTTGTCACCTCGTGCATACGTAGCCCCCCACAAATAGTAGCACATAACCAATTTAACTCACCTACGGGGTAAATTCCCCCTCACAAGATTAGAAAGGAGACTCACCTCGCTCCGAAGATCCATAATCGGCATTCTACATTCTTCCGAAGGCTCGAACCGATGCCCGAAGCTCCAAAACTAGTAAATGGCGACACAAATCCATTAATATATGCCAAGGTACTCATTACAACCCAATTTACAACAATTCCTAACCCCGATCAAAAAGTTAACGAAAATGCCCTCAGGCCCACGTGCCCGAAATCCAAAATTTCTCGAAGATAAAGGTTACCCATGACCTTGGGAACTTGAATGTAAAATTTTCTCTTAATTCCATACTCAAAATCATGACTAAATTCCAAGAATATAATTTTCTAGGTTTCCCACCAAAATCCCAATTTTTTTATAATAATTTTCATGCCTAAATCCATGGTATAGTCTTGCATTTAACTTGGAAATAAATAGGAGTGACTTACCTTAATATTGATGATGAACTCCCTCCTTGAATCTCTCCAAAAATCGCCCCCATGAAAAAATGGGTGAAATGAACCAACATCCCGATTTAAAACAAGCCCCCGCCTCCAGTCATTTCTGCTTTTGCGGAATTATAGCCGCTTATGCGGCTCCGCTTTTGCGGACAGTAGGCCGCTTCTGCAGCTTAGCCCCCTTTTCACTTCTGTGATCATACCACCGTAGATGCGGTTCCACCTTTGCGGAGCCTTGACCACATTTGCGGTCCTTCCCAAAGTCCTTTCTTCCGCTTCTGCGATCTTCCCTCCGCAGATGCGGTCCCACTTCTGCGGATCCTTGACCGCATCTGCTGTCTCCAAGCCTCGACCATAAACCACTCCTGCGGCTCCCATTCCGCTTCTGCGGTCCCTTTTCCGCAGAAGCAGAAATACCAGCAACCTCAGCTTTTTCTCAAATCCATTTTCCGATCCGTTAACCACCCGGAATCCACCCGAGGCCCTCGAGACCCCAACCAATCATACCAACCAGTCCCAACACATATTACAGACTTGCTCGAGGCCTCAAATCATAATAAACAACGCCAAAACCATGAGTTACACCCCGATTCAAACTTTATGAACTTTGAACTTTCCAACTTCTATTTTCGATGCTTAAACCTATCAAATCACATCCGATTGACCCCAAATTTTGCACACAAGTCATATTTGACATTACAGACCTACTCCAACTTTCGGAATTGGATTCAGACCTCGATATCAAAAAGTCAACCTCCGGTCAAACTTCTCAAAAACATTCAAATTTCTATCTTTAGCCAAATGGCTCTAAAATGACCTGCAGACTTCTGAATTCACTTTCGATCGCGACCTCAAATCCAAAATCACCATATGGAGCTATTCACAGTCTCAGAATCCCAAATGGACATTGATAACACTGAAATGCTCTTCAAGCTAAACTCATGAACTTTCTTCTAAAATGCTAACTTCCACAATAGGCGCAAAACGCTCCCGGGTTATCCAAAACCCGAATCGGGCATACGCCCAAGTCTGATATCATCATACGAACCTGCTGCAACATTCACATCCCGATTTCGAGGCCGTTTACTCAAAAATCAAATCCTAGTTCATTCTTTCAACTTTAAGCTTCTCAAATGAGAATTTTCATCTAAATTTAACTCCGATCTTCCTGAATTTAAATTTTGACCATGCGAACAAGTCACAATTCCTGAAATGAAGCTGCTCATGGCCTCAGACTGCTGAACGACGTGCTAGGGCTCGAAACGACCGATCGGGTCATTACACTCAGCCATTTGGGCTGACCTTAGACACACACCCTTCTTGAATGAAAATAGAAGTCAACAGCCCAGGTCATTGGTTTCCTTGATTGTCTCTTATGGAGCACAAGTCATACTCTAATGAAGCTAAATAGAGCCTTGATTTCGGTTTGGAGAATATGGAAGTGAAAGACAATATAAATTAAGATAGAAGAAGAATACTTGTGACTCTGATCCGTCCGTTACCGACAAACTGAACTGGAACGCCGCTCTCTACTTGACCTAATTCTCCATGTTAATGTCCAACAACATCGGCCTTTCACCGGATCCCGTGTATAGTGGGAGCTTTGCACCGGAGTGTCCTTAATATCCGAAAACACCTACTAAGAGCCCGTTTGGATCTGCTTAAAAAAAATCATTTTTCAACATAAATAGTTTTTAAGCCAAAAAACGACAAGTTGGGGTTTATACATAGTATTGTGTTTATTTTTTATGGAACAATTATTTATTTAATTTATTCAATTCAATAAAGTATTATTTTAAATAGATCGTTTGTTATAGGTGTGTCCTTTAGTTATGTAGTAGACAATTTAGTGTATGAAATTTAGCTCATGCACAGAAGATTAAATTGTCGGTTCTTATAATTACACTACTACAAAAAGGGCATTTGGTGGCAATTATTTAGCGAAATTAAGTCAATTGCTGCTAATATATTCTATAAGCTGAAATATATGCAGCAAATGAGCATTAGCCACTAAAAAATAACCTTTTACCGGCAATAAAAATTAATTGGCATTAAAAATTATTAATTGACTTTTAGCGCATAGATTTTTTTTGAACTTTCCCTCCCTGACCAAAATAAATCTTTCCCTCCAAATATTTTGCACAAAAAATAATCGTTTCCCTCCAATCAGAAAAAATAGGAAAACTTATTCCTTCATTGAACGGGATACGATTTTCCTTCATCGAACAGGATATGAATCTCACATATCGATTTTCTTTCATTGAATAGGATACAATTTACAGAATCTACATATAGGTCTGGCGAGTTTTTATCGTTTCATTGAACGGGATAGCAATTGTTCTTCTTCAGCCAGAATCGCAGGTCTCCGGCTAGATTAGCAGAATCGTAGGTCTCCGGCCAGTTTCTTCCCCAGATAACGGCTCTTCTTCCCCAGGTATTTTCTTTTTTTACCCAGCAGACGCAATTAACAGTGGAGTTAGGATTGTGCTGCTCGATTATGCTCTATCGTCGTTGTTAGTATTCTCTGCTCTATCGTCGTTGTTAGTATTCTCTATTTTATCCGTTTCCCACTTCTCTTTTCCTGTAGGTTTCAAGATCGTTGCAGAATTTAGATTTCAATTTCTTGTGTTTATTAACAAAGCAATCTGCTTACCAGGTACAAGTTCGTGCCTTCAACTGTTGCAATTTGAGCTTTGTGAAAGTACCGTTTTTTTTGCATATGCGAGTCTTTTGTGATATCTGATTGTTGTAAATTGACGTGCAATGATTGGGTTTATTCCTCCTCTGTTCCTTGACTGTTTTATTATTTTGTTCCTCTATTTTCTGCTATTTTTGTAATTATTCAAAAAATTTATAAGTGTCGCTGATACATATTGATGTTTTCATTGAATCTACCACTAGTCGAGATATGAATGCCTCTACATGTTTTCTGTTATTCTCGACATTGTTCATAATTTTTAAGTATCGTCGATGCATATTGATGTTTTCATTGAATCTACCATTAGTCGAGATGTATTCCTCTATATATTTTCTGTTATACTTATCAAAAAGCTACCAATCAAATGCAAAGGCGATAGTTCCTTTGATTTATAAAAATACTAAAAGTAGAATTAAGTATTGAAAGGAAGGAAAGATACATGTCTTACACAGTAAAGAACAACATTATAGTCTTAAGATCTAAAAACCTACAATCAGACAGCAGATTGGTATGCTAGACAACTTTAGTTCTATTAGGTAGGTGCAAAGTATTTGCGTCTAGAAAACTGAATAGTCGTGGGTGAATTCACACAGATGTGATGCTTTTAATAACAAAACTCAAGTAAAATCAAAATGATAGCATTGCCATTTGTAATAACAAATATTTCCCGCTATCTCACCTAACACTAAGAAGAAAACATGCAGGAAAGAAAAAAAGAAGTGAACCTGTCACGACCCCAAATCCTAAACCCGGTCGTGATGGTGCCTCTCGTGAAGACAAGGCCAACCAACAAACAAACGTTTCCTTTTACAGTTATTTAACATTTATAAAGCTAAAACATGATTAGCATAATTAAAAGCGCGGAAAACAACGATAACAACAGGGAACCATCCCGTCACAGCCCGACAACAGGGTGTCACTAGTCATGAGCTATTACAGAGTTCACTAAAGTACTATAAGTCTAGAAATAGGAACAAAGTCTGAAAGTAACATGAACAACATAAAATAAGGGAGAAGATCTGGTGTCGCGGACGGTAGCGGTCACCTGGCTCAGCTATGATAACAAATCTTCAATCAGCTCAAAACCCGCTACCGGGTGAACAATACCTGCAACTGCACACGAGGTGCAGGGAGTAAAGTGAGTACTCCAACTCAGTGATTAATAAGGGTAAATAATAACTGAGCAGCAATAAACCACGTAAAGCAAACCAACATGCTATATGGTACAGTGTAACCATTGAGAAAAACAGGGGAAACGTGAAAATCCTTTAGAAAATATCATGACTCAGTTCAAAAACCCTTTTTGAAAATATCTTTTTCCCACAGTTAAGCAATTAAATGTGGAACAGGTAGTGCAAGTCAGCACAAAAGTCAGCCCCTCGGGCACAAACAAGTATGCATAATTGAACTCATAAACTCGCCTTACAAGCAATATTCTTGTTCCTAGTTAGCCCTCGTTACCTGATCCGTTTACATCATGCAGTGTCACTGTTACCACTATCTCAAATTTATCCTTTTTAACAGTGATCAGACAATATCAGTACAGAAATTAAATATCTCAAGAAATAACACAAACAACGAATAATGCACAAAAGTATGAATGCAATGCAATGCATATGACGGTACACTCCGGTACCCACTGCGGCGTGCAGTCCGATCCATTTAATGTCGACGGCGCTCACTGAGGGTGTCTACAGACTCCGCAGGGGATCCTACACCCCAAGCGCAATATCAGCAATGTCTTGGCTTCAAACAGGATCTCGGCCTTAATATCAATATATCATCGCTGCGGCGTGCAGCCCGAGCCATCCATATATTCAGAAATCACTATAACACTGCTGCAGCGCGCAGCCCGATCCATGCTCAGTCCAGAAATGCATATAAGCCACTTGGGCAATATTAGCATGATGGTCCTCAGCTCAAAACGTCAATAACATATTGTTTAAGTTTTCAAATCTTAGAAAAAATGGCTGAGTTTGCAAAATAATATTAAAACCTTGGACCGAGATCAAATAATATGCAAGTAATGCAAAAACAATGATATCAAACCCCGAAGGATTCACATAGTTCGCTCGAAGCCCCAAACATGGCAATCAGCCCAAATTATGATTATAGCAAATAATTTCAGTCAAATATGCGGTAAAAATCAACAACAGGGACGGATCAAGTCACAGTTCTCCAACGGTGCTCTACCCCATGCTCATATCCGGCGTGCAAGTCACCTCGATACATCACTATGATGTGCAAATTTGGGGTTTCAAACCCTCAGGAGATAATTTACAAGTATTAATCACCTCGAACCGGTGAAATTCCTCGCTTGCGATGCCTTTGCCCCTCAATTGGCCTCCATGCGCGTCGAATCTAACCAAAATCAGAGCGAATACATTACAATATGCCAAGGGAACAATACCCAATCGAAAACAATCGAAATATAGCAAAACTCCCGACACTAACAAAACCCGAGCCCCGGGCCCGCTTCTTGAAAAATTACAAAACTCACATTACCGGATTCCTCGTCTCGCCACGAGTCCATACATACCAAAAACTCCCAAATCCGAACTCAAATGACCTATCAAATCCCAATTTGAAACATCAAAACTCAAGCCCTAGCTTTACCCTTTTTTAATGAATTTCAATCAATATCCATATTACGTTTACCATAAACTTGAATAATTAGGCCAAGGAACTTACCTCTAATCCTTCTCCCTTGAATGCCTCTTCAAAATCGCCTCAAATCTCTCAAAATCGCTCCACAATGGAGGAAAAATGACATAAGTTCGCGGATGAAATAATGATATAAACCCTTCTGCCAACAGCGATTTTCGCTTCTACGGCTAAATAACCGCACTTGCGGTTACCGCGTATGTGCCCACTTGACCGCTTCTGCGGTCTAACTTAACTCACCAGGGACCGCTTATGCGGTCACAAACCGTTTCTGCGGTCGCCGCTTATGCGGACATACGTCCGCTTCTGCGGAACACCCAGGTCCTTCAAGGACCGCTTTTGCGACCACCTAGCCGCATCTGCAGAACCGCCTATGCGGTCCCTTTTCCGCAGATGCGGAAATAACAGAACCAGCAACTTCAAACATGTAACAAACTCTGAATTTATCTGTTTAACCACCCAAATTCACCCCGAGGCCTCCGGGACCTCAACCAAAAGCACAGACATGATCTATTACTTTATCCAAACTTGCTCGAATCATTAAATCACCATCGTTTACATCAGAAATCATCAAATTTGCTCAAATCAAAGACTAAGTTCAACCAAAACTTTCGAAACTCGCATTTGATCAAAAACCCGACCAAATGATGTTCGAATGACCTGAAAATTTGCACATATATCCAAACTCACCTAACGAAACTATAAAAACTCTCGGAATTCCATTCCGACCCTCGGATCAAATTCTCACCCATCAACCGGAATTCGCTAAAATACTAACTCTGCCAAAATAGGCTAACTTCTACATCGAGCCTCCGAATTTACTTCTGATTGCGCTCCTAAGACTTAAATCATCCCTCGAAACTAACTGAATCATCGGAAATCCCTTCCGAGCCCTCTAACTCACAAGTCAACTTCCGGTTGACTTTTCCAACTTAAACCTTCTTAAAAGAGACTAAGTGTCTCATTTCTTATCAAAACCATTGCAAATCAACCTGATTACACAAGATACGGATAATGAAGCATAAGGAAGTTGAAAATGGGGAAAACGGGGTGGTAATACCTGAGACGATGGGTCGTGTCATCATATCCTCCCCAACTTAAACCAACGCTCGTCCTTGAGCGTTCCCAGAGTTGTCCTAGAAGCCAACCAATAGCTGAATAACCTTACCAAGCATATACCCGGGGTGATCCCACGTCACCCTATCTCGCATAGGTCCAATAACACAACATAGCTGAAATCTCACGACCCACCTAGACCATGACCCGTAGAACCACATCGCACTTTCTGAAATTGCACGCAAGACCAGAACCTTACATCTATACTCAGGATAAGTCCGAACCAGCTGTAATAACCCATACCTGCAACCTCCGGTGCAATTCTATGATATACCACATAGCTCAAACACATGTGGCGATAACTCCCATTCACGGCAGCTGCCCACAACACCCGGATACCGGTAGAAAACCTCTTATCAATTAAGGCCTTATTCTAACACTTTCATATACTGCCAACGATAAATGAAACACTCAATAAATTGTAACCATTTCTCAGATCAACCATTCATGAAGGCATTTCTTCGCTTTTGGCTAATACCACAGCATATTCCGAGCCGAACCTCGATATCATTCTTCCAACAAGCTGTAATCAAATCTGTTCGTATTCATTAATGACTCCCACGATCACCTCGAATCCAACACACCACTCAAGTGATATGACACCTCAACACAGGCCTAAGCACGACTTGCATAATCCACGCACCAATGAAGGGCGGTCTGAACACTCAAATCATGACAACTGACTCAAACAAAAGCGTTGTAACTCAAATTCCTCAGTACCATCACAACACTAGGCTGGGACCTCGTCCCACGTCATAGAAATAGAATACCTGAACCTACCCCAAAAGGTCTAATATTCACATAGCCTCGCTACAATGCGCGATCCTATCCAAACACTGTTACATATGAAGCAGCCCAAGTTGCTATACTCGAAATTGACAATCACGCACGATGGATATCTGGAACCCAAAAAAATCATTATTCCCATGGTGAAGCAAGTAATATACACCATACGATCCTGAAAGGACACAACCGGTGCGCCATTTGCCGAGCAACACCCAATATGGACTTTCCTTAGAAATCAGGAAACAAGGCATACAAGATGGCATATGGAAAACTATTCCCATCATCACACTGTTGCGGCGTGCAACCCGACCCATATAACATACCCATGGCGGCGTGCCACCCGGTCCACACATACTCATGGCAGCATGTCATCCGATCCATACATATTCACGGCGGCGTGCCATCCGATCCACACATATTCATGGCAGCGCGCCACCCGATCCATATATATATATCTCACATAAGGAGATGCACATCGAGCCAAATTTGCTCATTACAACAAAATACCGAGTACCGGTCGTAAGCATACTAAGTGCATATAATATCTACATATAGCGTTATAAGCTACAGAACTCAAGCGCAACTGAGGTTTTCCTCTCAACTTCCACTATGAATCCCGATAGCACCGCAATATATGTGCCCATAGTCCGTAAATCATACCGTCTCGCAACGCAGAAAACAACTCATAGATCTCTCCAGATAGCTGATAAGCTCAGCAACGGTCGAGTCAACCTATCTCTCGACAATACGATTCGGAGCCAACCGAGTCAACTCAAACTGGAACACGCATCCAAAAAGTCTCTTAACGTCGGAACTGGCTCAATAATAGCAACCTTTGCACTGACATCCATCATAAAGGCTCGATTAGGAAAAGCAATCCTTCCTAGCCGTCCGCTGGGTCTTTAAAAGATAAACCGCTCAACAAGAACATAACCCAATGCACCTCGCTACTCAAACCGTGGCGTTTCCGGCATAGCCCATAACACAATAGTCCAGAATCAATCTAACACTGAGATAACCAGTCTGAACTTCAACATCCATCTAAATCTAACATACCAGCAACGAAAGATTCACTCGAGCCTCCAAATCCCAATACTCGCCAAACGGTGCCGATACACACGATCCACCATCAAAAATAGCTCGAATATGAGGACTTCCGCCTCCAATTCCACATAGCACACGAATCATCATACTTGATCCCAATTTCGCCGTCCGAACGCGTGCCACCGCTATATATCCAAAAACTCTACGATACATGCTCACAATTCTCCCTGAGCCACCAAGCAAACCCGAATATCACCAGTCGATCTAACAAGGAAGTGCCGCAATACCATCAAAGTACCATCACTTAATCACATTGCCCTTTCTCTGAAATATATACTCTCATCGAATCAATTTCGAACAGCCGGACCATTTTCCTTGATTATCTGAGGCTACCCGCTGCCTAAGTGCTTTATGAATTTCTTTTCTAACCTGAACTAAAACTTATTTAATCACGAACTTCCATTGATCTCATCTAGAAGAAAATCCTTACACATCTCGTGCCTCTCACATTCGGAGAAGATGCACCTCTTCAACCACGGTAGCAATCAACAAGAACTTTCCCAATTTCATTTGCACAAACTAAACTGCCATGACTGAATCCTTATAACCAAATCACGCTAAACAAGTCATCAAAACCCAAGAGCATAGCTGCAAAATTACATGTGCTAACCCATTACCTCGAATACATACCAAGAATTAAGCACACCCTTACCATGACGATCCGGCCTGTTATCAAGCTACTCCATTTATCTAAATTTATTCTGATTCGTTTTCAACTTGATATTCCCTCTTGCTATAGCACCACAGTTCCTCAACACAGTCTCACTACACGAGACCCAAGCACAAGACCACACTGTCTAAGACCCACAAGCCACTGAATACTCTCTCAATTATTCCCAGAAATACCACATTCCCGCATGCTCTACTTGAAGAACTTACTGCAAATCTGAATTCGTTGCCATTACCTTCTAGATACTGATACATAGAATCTCATAATCATCATAAAAATACCACAAGCCTTGACTTTTTCTCTAACCACATACACGACTTTAAGGCACCTGATTGTTACATGTAGAACCTTGAACAAAATAAGGCCATTATCGAGAGTCATTTACTTCTTATTCGATCTGCAATTTACCTGATTAAACATACATAACCACCCGTGTCTTATTAGCACTCTGACCCCGTAGGATGTGATCTCATTCCGATACAACCAAACAGCCTCCTTCTCTTTACACTAAGCATCCTTTATCAATAACAGCTCAAGACATCCTATTATTTACACACATCCATATAATACCATATAACCTTTTTCAAAATTTTGCTTCACTCATGCCATCCTCGGCTCAATTTCTGCAACCAGAGCTGATCCGCCAGCATATCTTAAAACGGAACCAACATAGCACATGACCGTGCAATCAGCTAATCAACAGCAACCTCCCCAACTTGGCTCGAAGCCATAGACCAAAATATTTCAATAGTTCATTAAACTTTTACTCCATTGATGCTGCAATAACATAATGAAAATAAGCTCCAATCGGTTATAAGTTGTGAAACACAGATCTTCTAACCTGCACACAAGAACCATACCACGCTAGAACACTCCGCAGGAGATAGCCTACCTGCTTCGCCTCAACATAACATTTCCATATACCTTCCACCGTCGACTAGTCTTCCTGAGTCTGAACTTAAACCGCAACATGCTATTTACTTCACTCCCCACTAGGAGACTTGAAAAAATTCTTCACGCACCCATAACTCGGGGCAACCCATACAATCACAATGGAGATCAAACACTTAATGGTCCACCTATTACCCAGTAGACCATCTTCGACACCTCCAAGTCATATGGGGACATCTCGCAGTACCAACACACTCACCACATAGCTACCCAGCCGTCACTCCCACTAATAGGGGCAATATTGAACATATAAGTTCATAACACTAGCGCGTGCACTCAGCACCTTAGTGCTCAAGCCAATAGCAAAGATCTGGCCTAAAGTCCTCCAGACTGGCCCAACATCAACTCAAAGAAATCACATCTTGCCCCTCGATCGGGGAATCACAAGCCGTCAAGGCACATCTGATACTGAGCGCTCACATGCGCATACAGATGCGTGGAAGGAATTTCAAGAGTTATATCTCAAGCTGAATCAAGTACGCACGATAAGAATTCCAAGAAAGTGAAGCTTCCTAAAGGTTCTGCAGCCTCTCGAGGATAAATACAGACGTCTCCGTACCGATTCGCGGGACTCTACTAAACCTGCTAATGACTCGTGAGACCTAGTAACCTAGGCTCTGATACCAACTTGTCACGACCCCAAATCCCAAACCCGATCATGATGGCGCCTCTCGTGAAGACAACTCCAGCCAACAAACAAACGCTTCCTTTTAACAGTTATTTAACATTTATAAAGATAAAACACGATTAGAATAATCAAAAGCGCGGAAAACAACGATAACAATAGGGAACCATCCCGTCACAGCCCGACATCGAGGTGTCACTAGTCATGAGCTATTACAGAGTTCACTAAAGTACTATAAGTCTAGAAATAGGAACAAAGTCTAAAAGTAACATGAACAACATAAAATAAGGGAGAAGATCTGGTGTCGCGGACGCTAGCGGTCACCTGGCTCAGCTATGATAACAAATCTTCAATCAGCTCAAAACCCGCTACCGGGTGAACAATACCTTCAACTGCACACAAGGTGCAGGGAGTAAAGTGAGTACTCCAACTCAGTGAGTAATAAGGGTAAATAATAACTGAGCAGCAATAAACCACGTAAAGCAAACCAACATGCTATATGGTACAGTGTAACCATTGAGAAAAACAGGGAAAACGTGAAAATCCTTTAGAAACTATCATGACTCAGTTCAAAACCCCTTTTTGAAAATATCTTTTTCCCACAGTTAAGCAATTAAATGCGGAAGAGGTAGTGCAAGTCAGCACAAAAGTCAGCCCCTCGGACACAAACAAGTATGCATAATTGAACTCATATACTCGCCTTACAGTCAATATTCTTGTTCCTGGTCAGCCCTCGTTACCTGACCCGTTTACATCATACAGTGTCACTATTACCACTGTCTCAAATTTATCCTTTTTAACAGTGATCAGACAATATCAGTACGGCAATTAAATATCTCAAGAAATAACACAAACAATGAATAATGCACAAAAGTATGAATGTAATGCAATGCATATGACGGTACACTCCAGTACCCACTGCGGCGTGCAGTCCGATCCATTTAACGTCGACGGCGCTCACTGGGGGTATGTACAGACTCCGGAGGGGCTCCTATAGCCCAATCGCAATATCAGCCATGTCTTGGCTTCAAACAGGCTCTCGGCCTCAATATCAATATATCATCGCTGTGGCGTGCAGCCCGAGCCATCCATATATTCAGAAATCACTATAACACCGCTGCGGCGTGCAGCTCGATCCATGCTCAGTCCAAAAATGCACATGAGCCACTTGGGCAATATTAACATGTTGGTCCTCAGCTCAAAACGTCAATAACATATTGTTTAAGTTTTCAAATCTTAGAAAAAATGGCTGAGTTTGCAAAATAGTATTAAAACCTTGGACCGAGATCAAATAATATTCAAGTAATGCAAAAATTGTGATATCAATCCCCGAAGGATTCACATTGTTGGCACGAAGCCCCAAACATGGCAATCGGCCCAAATTATGATGATAGCAAATAATTTCTGTCAAATACGCGGTAAAAATCAACAACCGGGACGGACCAAGTCACAGTCCCCCAGCAGTGCTCTACCCTACGCTCATATCCGGCGTGCAAGTCACCTCAATACAGCACTATGATGTGCAAATCCGGGGTTTCAAACCCTCAGGATATCATTTACAAGTATTACTCACCTCGAACCGGAGAAATTCCTCGCTCGCGATGCCTTTGCCCCTCAATTGGCCTCCACGCGCGTCGAATCTAACCAAAATCAGAGCGAATACATTACAATATGCCAATGGAACAATACCCAATCGAAAACAATCGAAATATAGAAAAAATCCCGAAAATAACAAAACCTGAGTCCCGGTCCCGCTTCTTGAAAAATTACAAAACTCACATTACCGGATTCCTCATCTCGCCACGAGTCCATACATACCAAGAACTCCCAAATCCGAGCTCAAATGACCTATCAAATCCCAATTTGAAACATCAAAACTCAAGCCCTAGCTTTATCCCTTTTTAATGAATTTCAACCAATTTCCATGTTAATTTTACCATAAACTTGAATAATTAGGCCAAGGAACTTATCTCTAATCCTTCTCCCTTGAATCCCTCTTCAAAACCGCCTCAAAGCTCTCAAAATCGCTCCACAATTGAGGAAAAATGACATAAGTTTGCGGATGAAATAATGATATAAACCCTTCTGCCAATAGCAATTTTCGCTTCTGCGGCTAAATAAACCTGCAGTCACCGCATATGCGCCCACTTGACCGCTTCTGCAGTCTAACTTAACTCACCAGGGACCGCTTCAACGGTCACAAACTGCTTCTGCAGTCGCCACTTATGCGGACCTTTGTCCGCTTCTGCGGAACACCCAGGTCCTTCAAGGACCGCTTTTGCGACCACCTAGCTGCATCTGCGGAACCGCCTATGCGGTCCCTTTCTGCAGATGCGGAAATGACAGAACTAGCAACTTCAAACATGTAACAAACTCCGAATTTCTCCGTTTAACCACCCGAATTCACCCCGAGGCCTCCAGGACCTCAACCAAAAGCACAGACATGATCTATTACTTTATCCAAACTTGCTCGAATCATCAAATCACCATCGTCAACATCAAAAATCATCAAATTTCCTCAACTCAAAGACTAAGTTCAACCAAAACTTCCGAAACTCGCATTCGATCAAAAACCCGACCAAATGATGTCCGAATGACCTGAAAATTTGCACACATATCCAAACTCACCTAATGAAACTACAAAAACTCTTAAAATTCCATTCCGACCCTCGGATCAAATTCTCACCCATCAACCGGAATTCGCCAAAAATACTAACTTTGCCAAAATAGGCCAACTTCTACATCGAGCCTCCAAATTTACTTCTGATTGCGCTCCTAAGCCTTAAATCATCTCCTGAAACTAACCGAATAATCGGAAATCCCTTTCGAGCCCTCTAACTCACAAGTCAACTTTCGGTTGACTTTTCCAACTTAAGCCTTCTTAAAAGAGACTAAGTGTCTCATTTCTAATCAAAACCATTGCAAATCAACCTGATTACACAAGATACAGATAATGAAGCATAAGGAAGCTGAAAATGGGGCGGTAATACCTGAGACGATGGGTCGAGTCGTCACATCATCCCCAACTTAAACCAACGCTCATCCTCGAGCGCTCCCAGAGTTGTCCCAGAAGCCAGCCAATAGCTGAATAACCTTACCAAGCATATACCCAGGGTGATCCCACGTCGCCCTATCTCGCATAGGTCCAATAACACAACATAGCTGAAATCTTACGACCCACCTAGACCATGACCCGTAGAACCACATCGCACTTTCCGAAA
The DNA here is from genome assembly GCA_026770625.1 of Nicotiana glauca. Classification (NCBI taxonomy): domain Eukaryota; kingdom Viridiplantae; phylum Streptophyta; class Magnoliopsida; order Solanales; family Solanaceae; genus Nicotiana; species Nicotiana glauca. The sequence goes on along the minus strand of MU784966.1, from coordinate 26,798 downwards.
TTGTACGCAAGACCAAAACCTCACATCTATACTCAGGATAAGTCCGAACTAGCTGTAATAACCCATACCTGCAACCTCCGGTGCAATTCTATGATATACCACATAGCTCAAACACATGCGGCGATAACTCCCATTCACGGCAGCTGCCCACAACACTCGGATACCGGTAGAAAATCTCTTATCAACTAAGGCCTTATTCCAACACTTTCATATACTGCCAACGATAAATGAAACACGCAATAAATTGTAACCATTTCTCAGATCAACCATTTATGAAGGCATTTCTTCCCTTTTGGCTAATATTACAACATATTCCGAGCCGAACCTCGATATCATTCTTCCAACAAGCTGTAATCAAATATGTTTGTATTCATTAATGACTCCCACGATCACATCGAATCCAACACACCACTCAGGTGATATGACACCTCAACATAGGCCTAAGCACAACTTACATAATCCACGCACCAATGAAAGGCGGTCTGAACATACTCAAATCATGACAAATGACTCAAACAAAAGAGCTGTAACTCAAACTCCTCAGTACCATCACAACACTAGGCTGGGACCTCATCCCACGTCATAGAAATAGAATACTTGAACCTACCCCGAAGGGTCTAACCTCCACGTAGCCTCGTTACAATGCGCGATCCTATCCAAACACTGTTACACATGAAGCACCCCAAGTTGCTATACTCGAAATTGACAACCATGCACGATAGATATCTGGAACCCAAACAAATCATTATACCCTTGGTGAAGCAAGTAATATACACCATACGATCCTGAAAGGACATAACCGGTGGGCCATTTGCCGAGCAACACCCAATACGGACTTTCCTTAGAAACCAGGAAACAAGGCATATAAGACGGCATATGGAAAACTATTCACATTATCACACTGTTGCGGCGTGCAACTCGACCCAGATAACATACCCATGGCGGCATGCCACCCGGTCCACACATACTCATGGCGGCGTGCCATCCGATCCACACATACTCATAGAGGCGTGCCATCAGATCCACACATACTCATGGCGGCATGCCACCCGATCCATATATATATCTCACATAAGGAGATTCTCATCGAGCCAAATTTGCTAATTATAGAGTACCGATCGTAAGCATACTGAGTGCATACAATATCTACATATAGTGTTATAAGATACAGAACTCAAGCGCAACTGAGGTTTTCCTCTCAACTTCCACTATGAATCCCGATAGCACCGCACCATATGTGCCCATAGTCTGTAAATCATAACGTCTCGCAACGCAGAAAACAACTCATAGATCTCTCCAGATAGTTGATAAGCTCAGCAACGGTCGAGTCAACTTATCCCTCGATAATACGATTCGGAGCCAACCGAGTCAACTCAAATTGGAACACGCATCCGAAAAGTCTCTTAACGCCGGAACCGGCTCAATAATAGCAACCTCTACACTGACATCCATCATGAAGGCTCGATTAGGAAAAGTAATCCTTCCCAGCCATCCGCTGGGTCTTTAAAAGATAAACCGCTCCAGAAGAACATAACCCAATGCACCTCGCCATTCAAACTGTGGCGTATCTGGCATAGCCCATAACGCAATAGTCCAAAATCAATCTAACACTGAGACAACCGGTCTGAACTTCAACATCATATCCAAAATCCAACATACCAGCAAAGAAAGATTCACTCAAACCTCCAAATCCCAAATACTCACCAAACGGTGCTAATACACACGATCCACCATCACAAATAGCTCGAATATGAGGACTTCCGCCTTCAATTCCACATAGCATACAAATCATCATACTTGATCCTAATTTCGCCGTCTGAACGCGTGCCACCGCTATATATCCAAAAACTCCACGATACATACTCACAAATCTCCCTGAGCTACCAAGAAAACCCGAATATCACCAGTCGATCTAACAAGGAAGTGCTACAACACCACCGAAGTACCATCACTTAATCACATTGCCCTTTCTCTGAAATATATACTCCCATCGAATCACTTTCAAATAGTCTGACCTTTTTCCTTGATTATCTAAGGATACCCGATGCCTAAGTGCTTTATTAATTTCCTTTCTAACCTGAACTAAAACTTATCTAATCACGAACTTCCATTGATCTCATCTAGAAGAAAATCCTTACACATCTCGTGCCACTCACATTCGGAGAAGATGCACCTCTTCAACCACGCAAGAACTTTCCCAATTTTATTTGCACAAACTAAACTGCCATGACTGAATCCTTCTAACCAAATCATGCTAATAAAGTCGTCAAAACCCAAGATCATAGCTGCAAAATTACATGTGCTAACCCATTACCTCGAATACATACCAAGAATTAAGCACACCCTTACCATGACGATCCGGCCCATTATCAAGCTACTCCATTTATCTAAATTTCTTCTGATTCGTTTTCAACTTGATATTCCCCCTTGCTATAGCACCACAGTTCCTCAACACAGTCTCACTACACGAGACCCAAGCACAAGACCATACTGTCTAAGACCCACAAGCCACTGAATACTCTCTCAATTATTCCCAGAAATACCACATTCCCGCATGCTCTGCTTGAAAAACTTACGGCGAATCTGAATTCGTTGCCATAACCTTCTAGATACCGATACATAGAATCCCATAATCATCATAAAAATACCACAAACCTTGACTTTTTCTCTAACCACATACACGACTTTAAGGCACCTGATTATTACTTGTAGAATCTTGAACACAATAAGGCCATTCTCGAGAGTCATTTACTTCATATTAGATCTACAATTTACTTGATTAAACATACATAACCACCCGTGCCTCATTAGCACTCTGACCACACAGGACGTGATCTCATTCCGATACAACCAAACAACCTCCTTCTATTTACACCAAGCATCCTTTATCAATAACAGCTCAAGACATCCTATTATTTCCATACATCTACATAATACCATATAACCTTTGTCAAAATTTTGCTTCACTCGTGCCATCCTCGGCTCAATTTCTGCAACCAGAGCTGATCCGCCAGCATATCTTGAAACGGAACCAACATAGCACATGACCGTGCAATCAGCTAATCAACAGCAACCTCCCCAACTTGGCTCGAAGCCATAAACCAAAATATTTCAATAGTTCATAAAACTTTTACTCCATTGATGCTGCAATAACATAGTGAAAATAAGCTCCAATCGGTTATAAGTTGTGAAACACAGATCTTCTAACCTGCACACAAGGACCATACCATGCTAGAACACTCTGTAGGAGATAGCCTACCTGCTTCGCCTCAACATAACATTTCCATATACCTTCCACCGCCGACTAGTCTTTCTGAGTCTGAACTCAAACCGCAACATGCTATTTACTTCACTCCCCACTAGGAGACTTGAAAAGATTCTTCACGCACCCATAACTCGGGGTAACCCATCCAATCACAATAGAGATCAAACACTTAATGGTCCACCTATCACCCAGTAGACCATCTTCAAAAACTCCAAGTCATATAGGGACATCTCGCAGTACCAACATACTCACCACATAGCTACCCAGCCGTCACTCCCACTAATAGGGGCAATACTGAACATATAAGTTCATAACACTAGCTCACACACTCAGCACCTTAGTGCTCAAGCCAATAGCAAAGATCCGGCCTCAAGTCCTCCAGACTGGCCCAACATCAACTCAAAGAAATCACATCTTGCCCCTCGATCGGGGAATCACAAGCCATCAAGGCACATCTGATACTGAGCGCTCACGTGCGCATACAGACGCATGGAAGGAATTTCAAGAGTTATATCTCAAGCTGAATCAAGTACGCACGATAAGAATTTCATGAAAGTGAAGCTTCCTAAAGGTTCTGCAGCCTCTCGAGGATAAATACAGACGTCTCTATACCGATCCGCGAGACTCTACTAAACCTGCTCATGACTAGTAACCTAGGCTCTGATACCAACTTGTCATGACCCCAAATCCCAAACCCGGTCGTGATGGCGCCTCTCGTGAAGACAAGGCCAGCCAGCAAACAAATGCTTCCTTTTAACAGTTATTTAACATTTATAAAGCTAAAATATGATTAGCATAATCAAAAGCGCAGAAAACAACGATAACAACAGGGAACCATCCCGTCACAGCCCGACATCGGTGTGTCACTAGTCATGAGCTACTACAGAGTTCACTAAAGTACTATAAGTCCAGAAATAGCAACAAAGTCTGAAAGTAACAACATAAAATAAGGGAGAAGATCTGGTGCCACGGACGCTAGTGGTCACCTGGCTCAGCTTGATAACAAATCTTCAATCAGCTCAAAACCCGCTACCGGGTGAACAATACCTGCAACTGCCCACGAGGTGCATGGAGTAAAGTGAGTACTCCGACTCAGTGAGTAATAAGGGTAAATAATAACTGAGCAACAATAAACCACGTAAAGCAAACCAACATTCTATATGGTACAGTGTAACCATTGAGAAAAATAGGGAAAACGTGAAAATCCTTTAGAAAATATCATGACTCAGTTCAAACCCCTTTTTGAAAATATCTTTTTCCCATAGTTAAGCAATTAAATGCGGAACAGGTAGTGCAAGTCAGCACAAAAGTCAGCCCCTCGGGTATAAACAAGTATGCATAATTGAACTCATAAACTCGCCTTACAGGCAATATTCTTGTTCTTTGTTAGCCCTCGTTACCTGACCCGTTTACATCATACAGTGTCACTGTTACCACTGTCTCAAATTTATCCTTTTTAGCAGTGATCAGACAATATCAGTACAATAATTAAATATCTCAAGAAATAACACAAACAACGAATAATGCACAAAAGTATGAATCCAATGCAATGCATATGATGGTACACTCCAGTACCCACTGCGGCGTGCAGTCCGATCCATTTAACGTCGACGACGCTCACTGGGGGTGTGTACAGACTCCGGAGGGGCTCATATAGCCCAAGTGCAATATCAGCCATGTCTTGGCTTCAAACAGGCTCTCGGCCTCAATATCAATATATCATCGCTGCGGCGTGCAGCCTAAGCCATCCATATATTCAGAAATCACTATAACACGTTATGTACATTATTAATGAAGTTTTAAACCTATAAAAGTATTGTTATCTAGTGTGTTAATATTTATCAGGTCCCTGCTGCCAATAGTGGCCATGAACGAGTACCACAAACATCAAGGATACCTAATGTTGCTGAAAATACTTCAATGTCTCATGGTACTACTCGTCTTTATCCTTCGGCAAGCTACTATTTAAGTTTTCTATTGTTTGATCAAACTTCTTCAGATTTCACCTGCTCAATATGCCTAGGAGATAAATCTGTGTTCTTTTGCATGTCAATCACTTGTTTGTTACCTGTGTTATTGTCATTTTGGAATTGCACTATTTCCAATGGAATAGTAACCTCTGCTGCAATCTGTACCTTGGTTGCTTGTTTGTTTGGATCTACTGTATTACATTTTGATTTAGCAGTACTATCCCCTGCACCTTCTTGTCTTGTTTTACTCTGATTCATACCCTCTATAGTTTCCTCTCCTCTAATGTGATAGTTCGGGTGGTATTCACTATTTGTTGCTGCCCAGAATTTGCTACAATTATTGTTGTTCATATCCTTCAGATATATCACCTTCATCTGGATCTTCCTCCCTCTAATCACACCATAATCTTCCACCTATCCAGTCTACCTTTTGTATCAAAAGATTCTGTTCAGCAGCTACTTTAGAGTCAATAGTCTGCGATGGTATATTATGGCAGGATTGATTCAAAGTAACATTGTTGGCTACAAAAGCTCTATTCACCCATTGAGCTGTGGATTCCTTATGATTTTCTTGATTCTTCCCTGCTGTAGTTGTGCCTTCCTTTGTACCAATAGCTTCCTTTGTCTTCCTAGTTCCAGGTAATCTAGGAGTAAAAGTAGGTGCTGCAGCATTTAAGGTTTTCCCAATTTTCTTAGTAACATTAGATGGACTTTGAACATTGTCTGCAGCCACTAAAGCTAAATGATTTCCACCATCTGTTTCACTTTCCTCATTCTCCAAAATGGAAAATTTATTTGCAGTCTGAATCTGCTGAATATTGGAGACATTGACTGGGAAAATTTCTTTTCCTATATTGCCAGATCCTCTTTGTTGAGATTGCTCCACATCTGTAGGAACTAATTCCTTTCTTGCACTAACTCCACCTTGTTGTACATTCCCATTACCAATTGGAACAATTTATTTTCCAGATTGGCCTTTTATCAACAGCCTGTTTTGTACCATTCCTCACTCGATTGTCTCTAACTTCTTTCCATTGCTCTCCTACATTCCCAACCACTCTCCCACTAGATAGGATCATGATTGGATTCTTTGCATTATTCTGAACATTATCTTTGGCAGCAGCTGTTTATTTTTCCTTTTCAAAATCCACAAAAAGTTCTCGATGAAATCTCCTGCAAGTTTCCTCATTGTGGCCTTGCAATTTTTCAATCTTTGCAATACTTTTGAATGTAATCATATTGAACCTTCACCCATTCAGTTCTTGTCTAGCCATTAGCCTCACCTACAATGTCCATCCTTACTCTTTGAGGTATCTCATCTAGCAAATCAATCTGCACCTTAACTCGTGCACAACTTGGTCTTGTTTTGTTCACAGTTGCCATGTCTAAGTGCAAAGGAATGCCTACAGTTGATGTTAGTGAACAAGAATTCCTTGACAAAGAAAGTAGGTAGTAAATTTGGAAAAGAAATCCATGCCATCACCTTAGGAGTTTCTTGACAAATCTTGAATTTAGAATCATATATCAAGGGTCTCATCTGATACTCATATCCATCCTTGGCTTTCAAATAAACTGCTCCCTTGGTTGTGAGATTAGAATAATCTTCTTACAAGGTTAATCTGATTAACACATGACGATCTCTTAATAAACCAATATTACACTCACCTTTGATCCCACATTGGATATGTGATATATGCTTGATCTCCTGCAAATATGGCCAACCATAGGAAAATTTGCCAAGAACTGCAAATTGAAGACCCTCGATTATGTTCATTCTCTTCACTTTTGCTTCAGTCTACTTGATAACAGGTTGTCCATTAAGGTATTGTCACGACCCAATTTCCTAACCCGATCGTGATGGCGCCTCTCGTGAAGACAAGGCCAGCCAACTAACCCAAAACGTCTCTTTAACAATTATTAAACATAAATGAATAGATAAATAGAGCTTAACGACAATAATAACCAGTGTTTACAGCCCAACATAACCCGACTGGGGTGTCACAAGTCAAGAGCATCTAAAGAAAACTTGAACACAACTACAGGGCCAATAATATACAAATTAAATTATGAAATTCTAAAGATAATGTCCGGTGCCGCGAACGTTGGCGGTCACCTTGCTCAGCTACAATAGTAATACCTTCAATCAGCTAATATCCCGCTACCGGGTGATCAATACTTGCAGCTGCACGCGAGGTGCAGGGAGTAAAGTGAGTACTCCAACCCAGTGAGTAATAAAAGTACATAACAACTGAGCGATAAGAAATCACGTAAAACATATCGTCATGCTGTATAGAAGCAGAGAAAAACCCTTCAATTGAGAAAATCAGTGAAAACTGTGAAATCTTTAGAAATATCTTGGCTCAGTTTAAAACCTCTTTTTGAAAATGATCCTTTCAACAGCTGCGAAAATAATTTCAACAAGCAAGAAATAATCAGAAATTTGCCCCTCGGGCTCAATATCAACCTCTCAGTACAATATCAGCCCCGAGGGCTCACTCCCAACTCACAAAGTACAACATCAGCCTCTCGGGCTCACTCCCAACTCACAAGGTACAACATCAGCCTC
>MU784964.1:21518-42543 GCA_026770625.1 Nicotiana glauca | reverse complement strand
ATCATTTATTGTGAAAAACCCAATGCCCAAATAGTACCGAAATGCTGCCGGATTTTTGAAAAAAATGAAAAAAATAGAAAAAGAGAAAATATTTGAAAAAAGAAATTGTTGTTCAAAAATAGTGTTGATTTTGGCCAATTGGCCCGAACTACGCTGGTTTGATTCTCACCAAGTGTGAGATACGTAGGCAACTCTTGACGGGTCCAACCACCCCTTTTGCAAAAATAGCCAAAAAATGTTAAAATGTTGATTTTATTATAAATAAGTCAGGTGAAGCTATTCTTGTTTAAAATAAGCCGAATATCCCTCAAAAGGACGCTGAAAGGCCGTTTTTGCAAGAATAGCCACTTTGAGTCACTTTGAATAATTTGCGGGCACAGCCTTGAAATATCCCTTGCGGAAATGTTGAAAGGCCATATTCGCAAAATCAAGTTTGGGTCATCTATCAACTTTACAAAAAAAAGCCACTTTGTAAATAAGCCATTACATGGCCGGTTTTTGCTAAAATAGCCACAATTGGCATTAAAACTTTCTCAGTCTTGCGTTGGCCTGTGGTAATGCTGAGTGATGCCCCATGGGCCCCAGGATGAGAAATTTTGATCATCGAGTGTGTATCCTATGAAACAAATTTTGCAAAAAATAGCCGCTTTGCCAAAATAAGCCATTACATGGCCGATTTTGTAAAAATAGTCACAATTGACATTAAAACCTTCTCAGTCTTGCGCTGGCCTGTGTCGATGCCGAGTGATGCCTCACGGGCCTCACGATGAGAAATTTTGAGTTTGTAGCTTCTTAAACAAAATTTTGCAAAAATAGCTACTTTGTCAAAATAAGTCATTACATGGCTAGTTGTTGTTTAAAATAGTCTCAGTCGACATTGAAACATTCTCAGTCTTGCAAAAGCCTGTGGCGATGCCGAGTGATGCCCCACGGGCCCCAAGATGTGAAGTTTTGATGTACTCTGGATCTAGTGTTAATCATCGAGTTTGTAGTTGGAGTCTGCTTCTGTAGTTTCCCTTCAAAGAAAACAAATTTGAAATGCCCAATAAATATCTCTTTATTTTTGCATTAATTTGCAAGAACTACGCTCGGTCTGATTCATGCGGGGTCATGATACGTAGGCAATCCACATAGGATTTGACTATAACTAAAAAGAAAAAGAAAAAAAGCGACATAAAGGCAAAAAGAAAAGAACATAGTGGAGAAACAAGAAAAAACAAAAGGAAAAGAAAATTAATATGCTAAGTGCCCTAACACTAACATGGTGGCTTCATTTTGTCATTCCAGAAGGGTGGTTGGTTTGTGGTTTTAAAAATAGTAAATCCTTGTTGCAACACAAGAATAAAAGGCAATGGCAAATGACAATGGAATTGAATTGATTGATACCGGTGCCCAACATCAGTTGATTGAACGGGATAATGGTTTGAGTGAAGAGATGCGGATGTTAAGACAACACATGGCAGATATGTATCAAGCCTGGATGACTGGGAAGGCACCACCCCCACCACCACCAATGTTTCCTGTCATATCCACTACCCCCAATAATGAATACGAGAAGAGCCCTCGGGATGAGCTTCATACCGGAAATGAAAAGGTCACAGGGAAAGTAGGGCGAAATGAAATAGCCATAAAGCCGAAAGAACAATCCCTGAAGAAAATACAAGGAATAGGAGACCATGGTAACACGTCTTACAAAGAATCGTCTGTATTCCCCGACAATCGCCTGTCCGCGGGGTTGAAAGTGCCAAATTTTAACTTGTACGATGGGAATGTAGATCCGATAACCCACCTGAGGGTCTATTGCAATGAAATGAAAATTGTTGGGGATAGAGATGATTTGTTGATGGCATACTTCAGTAAGAGCTTGACTGGGGAAGCTTTAGAATGGTATAATCGTCATGATGTTGGCAAATGGCTTACATTGGGTGACATGGCTCAAGATTTTGTGCGACATTTTCAGTACAATAAGGACATTGTCCCAAATTGCCCTTCCCTATCTCAGACGGAAAAGAAACCCAAGGAGAGATTTAAGGATTTTTGGCTCAAGTGGAATGAACAGGTTGCTCGGGAAGGTCCTACCATTGACGGAAAAGATGTTTCTAAGACCCATCCACAACAAGGTCCGATAATTGTTCTCGCCAAACCTGTTCAACCTAAAAAACAACTCCAAACCTATCCCCCGAAAAACACCCGATCTTTTGTCCAACCATCAGGTCATAGCCTCCACCGACGACAGGGTCTGGTGGTCGTTCTTGCTAAACGCTGTCAACCACAATACCGACCCCATGAACGTCCCCAAATTCCACATAAACCACCCCATTTACCAAATAACATCCGGCCATTTGTCCGGCGACCAAGCCACTCCCTAAAGCCGTCACCAGCAGCCCAAAAAGCTCGTGTATCTTCATAGCCCTTTCAAGCATACAACAATCCCAGAAAACTGAGGCATGGAGGGAAACAAAAGGATAATTTCACGCCCATTGGCGAATCTTACACAAGCTTGTTTGAAAAGTTAAAACATCTCGGCCTGATTAAGCCGCTCCTTGGATATACTCCAGACCCAAATTCGAAAAGCTTTGATCCTACTGTTCGATGCATGTACCACTCTAATGTCCAGGGGCATAGCATTGAAGACTGTCGATCTTTGAAAAGGGAAATAGAAAAAATGATTCAAGAAGGAGTAATTGTGGTCAATGACAATGACAAGGAGCATGCGATTTATCTTCGAAACGTGTTGATTAAAGTAAATAATGGTCTTGGAAATATTAATGTGAAACTCAGTGGCTAAAATGCCGGGCATGGTAATTGGGAAGATTCTCCATATCTTGATTACCCAGAGTGGAGTTTTGGTGGCTTATTTTGGTCTCATTTTTGAAGGTCCGGGTTATTTCAGTGTTGTAATCCGGATACTGTCTTGGGAGTGAAACCCTTATATCTTTCCACTTTGCTTTGTTTAGTAATAATAGCTTGTTTTTGTGCCGTCTAGGTTTGTAATTCTAGTCTAGTTTGTTCGTTTTGTTGTTCAACCCATCAGTCTAATACAATTCTCTGTTTCCTGACATTTCTAGCCATTTCATTTCTAATCATTTTACAATTCTTTTCATGCTAATTTTAGTGACATGACATGCACACATAATTCTCGGCCTGGTTGTCTAAAAGTCAGTTTAGCAATGAAATAATGTTGAAAATCTAGGGGTACTCGGAAGAAATGAAAACATATTGTAATACTATGAAGCCTGAATCAAGTGAAACTGGGGAAAAATAGAACATAAAAAAATACTGTGGAAATACACCATGCCTCATCGGTTTAAAGCCAAAGGCAAGAATGCCCCAAGTCTAAAGGGACCATTCGTGGTACCGAGATTGTTGTCAAATGGCACTAGGAATCGGCAAACACAGAAGGCACATATGTGAATCAGTCAAAAGGTGTTTTTGTACTTGGTATGTTTTGAAGATTGGAATGACGAAGGCATTTTGTTATACTATCCAAACACTTTATCCTTTGTTATCCCTTTGAGCCTTATTATATTTTCTTTCGTATCCCTCTTTCAGAATTAACAAACAAAACTCAAGAAGCGAGCGGGAAATCAAGCGGAAAAAGAAAAGAAAAGAAAAGAAAAGAAAAGAAAAGAGAAAGAAAAGAAAATAAAAGAAAAGAAAGAAAAGAAAAGGAAAAAAAAGAAAAGAAGAAAAGAAAGAAAAAGAGAAAAGAAAGGAAAAGAAATGAAAAAAGAGAAGAAGAATGGAAGAAAAGAAACATCGCAGCAATGAAGCGATTTTATGGCCTGAACTACGTTTGACTTGATCCCGAAAGGGTATGTAGGCAGCCTCACTGAGGTTCAGTCACAACACAACAAAAATCCAAGAATCCCCAAGAAGGAAACTGGGGCAGAAGTTATGGTTGTTACAAGAAATATGATTCTGAAAGTTGTAATTCTTTAACCCACGTTGAATTATTTTGAGCCTCTATACCATTCTTTCTAAACCCATCCAAAAGCCACATTACAGTCCAAGTAATGACCTTCCGATCAATTTTCAAGAAATGTCGAGTCAAGCGAGCAAAGGTGAATTACATCAGAGGCAACACTCCAGTTCAAACAAAGGAAAATGAAGAATTAGAGAGTCACGATGATGAGAACAACCACGGGTGCCCCAAGATGAGAGAAATCAAAATGAGAGTCTTATTGGTGAAAACCTTCAGGGGCACCGTAAGGCGACAGTGAGTTGAGAGAAAAATCAAAATGAGAGAGGCTTAATGGTGAAAACCCTATAGGCACCACAAGTCGACTAAGGATTGTGAACCATATCGGGTAAATGGAGCATTGAAAATCAGTTTCACGGCGAAAATTGCAACAAGAGTTGAACATCAGATTTGCTAAAAAGAGTAGGCTGCAGGTGCATGTCAAGGTCGCTAGAGTCGGTATCTATATCTGATGATTTTCTACTCTGTAAGGTTTCTTGTTAGGAATCATCTATTTCCATTCTCCTTCACTTTATTCTTCCCACCTTGTGTTTCCCTCTTCTTGAGTCTATCTGGTAATAAAAAATGAGAAATGTCTTCAAAATTTTCCACCAAGCTTTCCAATTGCACACAATGGGATCTGGCCAGCACATCAAATTGTCATAAGTCAGGAAATAACATCAAACGTGACAAGGGTTGACAACAATTAACATGCTTTGGAAGTCCTTGTGAAATACAAAGGCTTGGTGTACATCAATTCATGAACAACACAACAGATGAAGAGCGAGTTTGAATAGATCAAAAGAATTTCCCGTAATAGGATTGACACCAATGACAATCTAGATCTCCCAAAAAAATAAATCAAAGTTATCACGGCTAGCGATGGAGCAATAGACTTCAAGGGCAAGGCCGGTGGTTTAAATAAAAAACGAGCAACATGTGAACTGAAGTTGGTAACAATTAAAATGCTTTGGGGTTTATACGAGACACAAAGGTTGGCAAGTGTCAATTCGGGAGCAATATAACAAATAGAAGTATGGGGTTCGAACGGAGAGGAGGTATATTCTGACAAAGGAAGGGGTTAGTCAAGGAACGACTAAGGTCTCTAAATGAAATCAGTTATCATGACAAGTGAAGGAACAAAGCCGGGGCCAGTGGTTAAATCAAGAAAAACAACAAACATACTGAGTGGGTGGCAATTGACATGCTTTGGAGATTCATTTGAAATACAAGGGTTTAGTACATATCAACTCAGGAACAATACAACAAAGATAGAGGGGGTGGCAAACGGATCAAAGATATTTTCTATGTCGAAAGGAACAAATAAAGTGGTTAGTCAATAAACAAACAAAGACCTCGATTGGGAGTCAGTTATTGGAAAGTGAAGGAATAATAAACTTCAAGATCGGAGCTAGTAGGATCCGTCAAGAAAGAGCAACATACACTGGGATGGCAATTGTCGTGCTTTGAGATTCATGAAAACAAAGAATTGGTAAATGTCAGGCCGTAAGGGATGCAGGTTTGAAGAGAGAAGAGGTATTTTCTGTGACAAGGACGGCGGGGGACAGGCAAGGCATTCAAGTGGAAATCAGCTATCATGGGAAGTGAAAGAGCAGTCTTCATCAAAGTTCAAGGCCACAAATCAACCACCACATTTTAAACTGACAAGATTTTCTTTGATTGAAACAGGGTCAGAAGTTTCGGAGAAATCCTCCGTAAAGAAAGGCGGCACCCAAACAGGTATGACTGGAAGTTCTCAGGATCTTCCTGGAAAATGGGACTTAGTTTAAATGTCAAAACAATCATGAGAAACATAACTTGGTGTAAAAAGGAATATGAGTTCGTTCTAAAGTTTGCATATTTAAAATAGGTTTTACTCAAGAGTTTTCAGTACCCTCCTGGATAATGGAACGTAGTCTAGACAACACAATATAGTGAAAGTCGTACCTTTAGTAGATATAACTTAGGTTGTCTTTTAACTAGAAATTGTCAGGACCCTCCTGGATAATGAGGAGTAGTTAAGACCTTTTGATAACAATGTAACACCTTTAGAAGAGATAGTTTAGGTTTGTAATTGTTGTCAGGACCCCCCTGGTTAATGGGGAATAGTTTAAGACATTTGATAATAAATACAATGGAAGTAACACCTTTAGAAGAGATAGTTTAGATTCGTAATTGTTAGGAGTGGTCAGGACCTCCCTGGATAATAGGACTTAGCTTTCAAATTCTCATAATAGTGGGTAAAATAATTTCACTTAATACTCACCCATTTTCCCAACCATCATACTGGGGCAGAAAATTTTCGTTGTTTTGTTTGTTTTATCGCAATCAGGCGCCCACCTGGAGAACAAGGGAATACATTTCAAAGTTGAAGCAGTCAGGCACCCACCTGGATAACAAGGGAATACATTTCAATGTTGAAGCAATCAGCCACCCACCTGGATAACAAGGGAATACATTTCAAAGTTGAAGCAGTCAAGCACCCACATGGAGAACAAGGGAATACATTCACGTTTCGGCAGTCAGGCACCCACCTGAAGAACAAGGGAAGTATAATGCGAGTCGTATCCTTCAATTTTAATATTCGGTAACACAACGCGCCCAGTTATCAAACTGGGGCAGAAATTTTCTTCGTTTTGTATGGTTGTTGCAAGCAGGAGCCCACCTGGAGAACAAGGGAATATCTTTTCAAATTCAGCAAGCAGGAGCCCACCTGAAAAAATAAGGGAATATCTTTTCAAATTCAGCAAGCAGGAGAGGAGTCCACCTGAAGAACAAGGGAATATCTTTTTCAAAATTTAGCAAGCAGGAGCCCACCTGAAGAATAAAGGGAATATCTTTTCTAATGCAGCATGCAGGCACCCACCTGGAAAACAAGGAAAGTACAATCCAAATTCTAGCCTTTAATTTTAATATCTGAGAACATGATATGCCCAGTCACCATACTGGGGCAGAAAATTTTCTTTGTTTGTCCATTTTGTCGCAATCAGGAGCCCACCTGGAGAACAAGGGAATACATTTTAAGCACCGCAAGCAGGAGTCCACCTGAAAAACAAGGGAATACATTTTCAAGCATCGCAAGCAGAAGCCTACCTGGAGAACAAGGGAATACCTTTACAAGTAATTGCAAGCAGGAGTCCACCTGAAGAATGGACACATATTTCAAATTATAGTAGTCAAGCAACATCGGGAGGAATGGCAAAACATCGCCAAGGCAACAGCCAGAATTCCATTGGAAGAACACAAGATGCAAGTTCAAGGCAACACAAGATGAAAGTTCAAGGCAACACAAGAGCAAGTTTGAAAGTATAGATAGGATTTCTTGTAACTCATACAACATAGCTTAGGCTAGCTTCTTTTTATCTTTACATGGTGTAATAGGGGGGTCATCAAACAGTAACAGCAGCAACAGTAGTGAAATCACAGCTCCTGGTAGTCCCAGCTACCAGACATTCCCGAACTACACTGACCTGATTCCTGTTTAGCCCAGGATATGTAGACAACCTCTGAAGCAGGGTGCAGTCAAAACTTTTTAAAATACTTCACAACGGAATACTCGAACGGGCAAAAGTCGCTCATATTTGCTCACTTGTCTTTGCACGAAAACTCTTTGTATTTCCGGGCAAAGAGGGGCAGCTGTGAGCACATGATTTTTACCCTATATATGAGTTATTCCCATAAAATTCAAACAAAATATTTTGCCTTATTTTTACAATTTTTGTGAATTTTGTGTTAATTGTTTGCCTGTTATTTGTGCATTTTAAGTCATATAAAAATACAAAAATATGCATTTGCATTTAGGAATTTAATTTCACATTTTAGTATTAAGTAGGTATTAATTCATTTTAGAATAATTTAAAGAAAATTACAAAATAATTGTCCTAGGCCATTTTATTTGATAATTGTTGCATTTTTTGATTTTAAAATAATATTAGAAGTTAATTAGGTTTTGTATTAGTTTTACAAAATCAGAAAAAATAAAAATATACAAAACAAAAATAAAAATAAATAAAAAACGAAATAAATAAAAGAAATGAGAAGAAACAAGTTAAAGAATAAATTGAAAAGGCTTGTCTTAAGAAATATCCAATTTGGGCCAAAATAAACCTATCCCAAACCCCAAAGTCACACACGCCCAAACCCATATTATCCCCTGACCCAGTCCGCACCCTATCCCCATTCTCACATTAAAGGTCCAACAACCTTAAAATTAAACAAACCCTTTCCCTGAACCCCTTCGTCTCCTTCCCTTGTCCAAACCCTAATCCCACCGTTCATTGCCTGCGGCCGGTGTCTAACGACCTCCAAACTTACACCAGAGCATCGTCTCATTCCTCTCATGACGAATCCGCCCTTCGTTTCACTCAAACTCTACCAGAATTCCTCAAATTGTCAAAACCCTAGCCGCCGCCCTCGTTTTCTCCGGTGGCGACGCCATTGCCAAACGATTTTAAACCAACATTCTTGAGTCCCTTCGTTCTCCCCATCTCAAAATGATAGTCCACCTCTTTCAAACCTTCGTTGATTTACTCAAATAACAAATATAAAGTCCGAAGTCTTCATGCAAGGTTCTTTCACGGGTCCGGGCACATCGTTTTGCACAGGAAGTAGGCAGACATTGTAAGGATGGCGTTTAAGTCAGAAAACTTGGGATTTTTGTGCCCAAATCAAAGTGGTAAGTCTTTTCATTTGTTTTTCTATTTGTTTCATCTCAAATTTCTTTTGATTTTTTTTTTTGATATTCCAGTTCCATACCTCTCCTTTGTCTCCCCTTAATGTGAATTCTGCCTAGGTAGGTTCAATCAGTAATAATTGATTGTTGTTTGATCAAATTGGTAATAATTGTCTGTTTTTAATCCTGTCATTTGTTACTGACTAAGTAGTGAAATAGTTTGGAATTAGAGAATTTTGATTTTTCATTTTAGGTTTCTTTTATTCTGTTTTGTGTTGGTTTAAATAACACTAAGGTTCGATTAATGATTTGAAATTGAGAAACTGGGCTGTGGTATCTAGGCCCACAGTGTAGACGAATTTGGCCCATAGGTTCAGGGTAATATCAGAGAGGTAATTGCAGGATATTTGAGAGATTTAATATATGGGCTAATTTCATTTTTTAGAAGGTTATAGTAGGTAAGGAGGTCACATGTGAGGAGGGATTTCAGGTTTATCTGGGGAAGGGTAGGAGGCTAATTTAGGGGGAAAATGTATGAAATTCTAGAACTTTCCATTCCTTGATCTTGCCTATAAATAGCAGTGAATTCTACCTTAATGAAAAAGAAGTTTTTGAAACCCAAAAAATTCCCCAAAAAATATTTGTCCAATTCCAGATCTGAAATTAAGAATTTCAGATCACAATCTCCTCTTTAAAATCTGAATTCATTTAAAAAATCCAAAAACAATCAGAAAATCAGTAGAAAACCAACGAAAAATTACTGTTGAATTTGGCTGATTTCTAATTTTAGTGATCGAAGTACATCTCCAAGTTCAATCTGTTGCAGTCAAGGTCCAGAAGCGTTTCTAATTGGTTTTCGAATTGGTTTTGAATTAAATCGGAACAATTTTGGATCAATTTAGAGGTTGTTTTGTTAGCTGTGCTTCTAGGTTTGATTTGAAGGTTATTTGGAAGAATTAAAATCTGTTTTGGCTTGATCTATTGAATTTGTTGATCTGAAAACATTTATGATCTATTCCTTGACGGATAACTATATTTTTGGGCTGGAATTGGGTCGATTATTGTTATTTGAACTCACATATGTGGTTGCTGTGATTTACTGAGTGTTGCTGCTGCTGATTCATCTCCTCTCTTCCATTTCCTTGTTATTTCAGGTATATTATCAAGCTCAAGTTGTGAAGATTATTCTGAAGCTTAAGTGATGAAATATATAATATGCGTATTTGAGTTTCATGTTGCTGTTAATTAGATAATCAGACCTTAGTATTAATTGTTCATTGATTCATTCGATACTTACTTCAATTGTATTAATAAAGTTGTGGACTCTACAATTCGGACTGTTATATGAACTGTGTAAAATTGTAGTATAATTGGATTGGTTGAACTGGATTGTATAAATTGATAGCCTGTTATTCTTTAGCTTAGATTTGGAACAGTAGTGCTCGTGTGTTAATATTGTGACGCCCTGAACTCTAGGACCAGAAATAATTCATATATTGTCATGTCAAATTCAATTCATGACAAGTCCAGGTCTGTAGTTAACACTAGTGAATCACTGGAATTAAGCATTAGGTATCAGTTCTGGATTAAGTTTGAATTGATTAATAATTTGATGGTTAAATGGACAAGTTTGGACATAAATTTGCTCACAATAACATTTGCAGAATCACGTGTTTCGTCTCTTAGAAGAATGCATAGTTCTACTCATTCATTTCGAGTTTAATTGAAATGAAACTAAGACTAGAGTTACGAACGTTATTAATTACTACAGTGATGTGCAACAAAAATTACTTCCGTTTATTATAGTTTCCATCTTGTTTGTTTTTCTGTTGTCAATAATAAAAAGGATTTGCAATAAAAGAGAAGAGATATGGTAGCTATTTGAATATGATAGGAAAAAAAATGACAATTTGGTATTGGGCCCAAACAAGATCAAGCGTAAAACAAGAAACAGTGATGCTTTTAAAATAAATAATTAGGAATACGGGAAATTAATTCATAAATATGAAATCAAGTTTTGAATTAGGTAGCGGGTTCAAGCTAAAAGAATTTCTCCTTTTGTTTGAATTCGGACATGAATTTAAGACTCGAATTTATATTCATGGATTAATTAACCTTTAGAGACAAAACAAAAATAGAGAATTTAGTTACTTTAGTTTGGCCTTCAATAAAAATGAAAAAATGAGACGAGCCTCGCCAAATCAAAAAATACACAATTGCGGGGCCCTCATTAATTACTTACTAAAAATACTTAGTATTCGAGATAGGCCGTTTAGCGAATTTCACGGCCTTCCCAAAAGATAACAATTCGTTAGCCGCTTTAGGCGCGATTTTTAATAATCTCACCTTCCTAATACGGATGTGCATTTCATGCAACCCAAATCCAAATCAGAAAACGTTGAATAAGATTGTGTCAAAGATCCGGGTGCATTTCATGTGACGTGATCCGAAAATACGATCTTAAACGACGTTCATTCTCTTAAATAAAAATAATAATTGATAAAAGCGGTAATTAATTATAAAATTGCACAAGTAGGGTAACATGTATAAAAATCAATATTTTAGCCAAATATAATAGTTGAACGACCCTGCTAGAACCACGGAACTCGGTAGTGCCTAACACCTTCTCCCGGGTTAACAGAATGCCTTACTCGGATTTTTTGTTCGCCACTGTTAAACAGAGTCAAACCCTTTCCTCGATTCGGGATTCAAACCGGTTACTTGGGACACCATAAATTTCCCAAGTGGCGACTCTGAATCTTAAATAAAAATGAATTCCGTTTCGATTGTCCTTAAATTGGAATAACTCCTTTCTTTATTATAAATTTCCTTAAATTGAAGTTACAACAACTATCGGAATTCCATTCCAACACTCAGATAAAAATCTCACCTACAAACCGGAATTCGCCAAAATACTAACTTCGCCAATTCAAGCCTAGTTCTACACCGGAACTCTAAAATCAATTCCGATCACGCTCCTAAGTCACAAATCATCCCCCGAAGATAACCAAATCACCAGAAATCACATCCGAGCCCTCTAACTCATAAGTCAACATTCGGTTGACTTCTCCAAAACAATCCTTCCTTAAAGAGACTAGGTGTCTCATTTCCATCTAAAAACAATCCAATTCGGTTCGCTCTGTCACACCCCCTTTTTCCGAAGCTTTATCGTCTTTTACTACACCCCAGGAAGGGATATAATAAAGAAAGAAGTTTTTCCAATTTAAGGACAATAGAAATGGGATTCATTTTTATTTAAGATTCAGAGTCGCCACTTGGGAGATTTATGGTGTCCCAAGTCACCAGTTTGAATTCCGAATCGAGGAAAGGTTTGGCTCTGTTTAACAGACGCGAATCAGAAATCCGGGTAAGGAATTCTGTTAACCCGGGAGAAGGTGTTAGGCAACGTGGTTCTAGCACGGTCGCTCAACTGTTATATTTGGCTGAAATTTGATCTTTATACATGTTACCCTACTTGTGCCATTTTAGAATTAATAACCGCTTCTGTCAATTATTTTATTTAAGAAAGTGAACGTCGTTTAAGAACATATTTTCGGATCACGTCACATGAAATGCACCCGAATCCTCGACACATTCTTATTCGACGTTTTCGGATTTGGATTTGGGTTGCATGAAATGCACACCCGTATTAGGAAGGTAAGATTTATTAAAAATCGCGCCTAAAGCGGCTAACGTATTATATCTTTTGGAAAAGCTGTGAAATTCGCTAAATGGCCTATTCCGAATACTAAGTATTTTAGTAAGTAATTAATGAGGGCCCCACAATTGCGTATTTTTATTTAGCGAGGCTCGTCTCATTTTTATTTATTAAAGGCCAAACTAAAGTAGCTAAGTTTTCTATTTTTCCGTCTCTAAAGGTTAATTAATCCATGAATACAAATTCAAATCTCAAATTCAAGTACGGATTTAAACAAAAGGATAAAACCTTTTAGCTTGAATCCGCTACCTAATTCAAAACTTGATTTCATATTGATGAATTAATTTTCCATGTTCTTAATTATTTCAATATTACTTAATAATTATTATATTTATGTTTATTACCGTATATGATTTTCAGATTTTTAACTATATTTTTATTTGAACAGATCACCTATTAACACTACATTTCAAACGTGCAAGAAGGAAGTTAATCATAAGCATTTGCTCAAAGGCCCCAAACTCTGCAAACGTATATAATGCAAAATGCCCAAGACAATAGGTATTGGGCCTAAGTCTAGCCCAAAATGGCAAGACAATCTGGGCTGTACCAGAAAACAAAGGGATCTGATCCCTGAAACTAGACGGGCCTGTTAATAACAAACTGAGCCCAATATATCTGGCTCTTTACTCAGAAATAGAAGTTTAATTCATTAAACCCTTGTATTTAAAATAGAAATGAAGACATACTAACTTTTCATGCAATTAATCAGTGATTATAAGGATGATTAATGTGTACTTATTCATTTTTTGTATCTGGAAGTGATTATTATCTCAATTTCATATTTAAACTATTTTTTATCCATTTACCTACTGATGTATCGCTAATTATGAACAGCAACAGAAACTACAGATTAATTCACTAAGAATGCTTATTAATTCTGCTTCTTAAATAATATTATACACGAATTAGATAATACCTTAGGCTCAATAACATGCTAAAAATTATTTACTAATTCAAACCAGCCTGATTAATATCCAATTTATGATTTAGAATTTCAGTTTTTAAAGACAATCACTGCAACATAAAAGTCATTTTACAACTACTGAAACAAATAAAATCGAGTAATAGTAATGGTTTATACATTTGAAAGTGTTTTATATTGCTAATTCTCTACTACCGCTACTGCTATATAACTACAATTCAAATTATTACACAAATTGTTATCAAAATAACATTGATCTACATTTTTATTCTTCAACTTGATTAATACACATGAATTCAGATCTGCAACATCAATTGAAACTGAAAAAGTACCTGAAATTATAGCAAAATAGAAGATCAGGAGGTCAGAACTACAATTTGAGACAGAACACTTCAACAACAGCAGATCAACAATCCAAAAACAACTTCAAAAATGAACCAGGAATGTCCAGAAACAACTAAACCAGCAAATAGGCAATCAAACTCGATTGAACTCAACTTCGAGCTTGAATATAGACTAGAAAAGCTTCTGAAAATTTCTAGCAACCAATACGCAAACCAGATTTTAACTAGAGGATCAATACAGTGATTTTTTTTTTTGGATTTTCTACTAGATTCTAATGTTTTTGAGTTTTTGAGATTATGAATTTTGAAGTTTGGATCTAAGAAGGAAGATTGCTTGGGAGGAAAGCTTTCAGATTTCAAAAAAAACTCCCTCAAACAAGGCACATTAGTGCCTATTTATAGATGTAAATCTGGTGGAAAATTCGAATTTTAGTATTTATATATTAGCCTCCTTTTTTATTTTAATTATACCCTTTATCTTTTAACTGGTAACAAGTGACTACCTCTATGTATTAAGAATTATACTACTACCCCAATCTAGAACATTCTAATCTAGAGTAATTCCTTATCTATCCTCACTTCACTTCAAAATCTACCAAATTACCCTTTTCCTATACCCATAATACCCTCCTTTCCTTTGTTTAATTACTACTAGCCATTTTTATATACCCAGAATACCCCTGAAACTTAATTGAATTTACTAAGTAAACCTATTGCCATTCAACCCTTTTACCCCTGAACTTAAAGGCCAGATTTTAACCTATCAATTATATAAACCTAATTATCAAAATTAATCAGAACTTATACAAATCTAATTATCTACTAATTGCAGCTATAACCAAATATGCTAAGTGCTATCAATTAATCCCAAAACTTCTTAAGTATTCCAATTACCACTAATTAATTATCAAAATCAACTAAACGATTAAAAATAGAAACCTGACATGAAAATTCTAAAATTAACGAATACTACAAACTCAAACAGGTATTCCAACGAAAAGGGACAAAGTTCGATTATTGGTAAAAGAAACGAAAGATAAGCAGGAAAAGAGAACAAAAAGGATGCAAAAAAACAATCAGACAAGTACATGCATGATAAAATCAGAAAAGAATAAAAGAAAAGAATCAGAAACTTATCTAGGTTCTTGTTTGACCACTATTTTTTGGCACAAAGATCCTTAGGAAAGAAGAAGAGGACTTGGAGGCACCGTTTGAGAATTTCTGACTCTCCGGGGAACTTCAAATCCATATTTGAGTCGTTCCAGTTGGATTTGAAATTCAAGACTCTAAGGATCGTGTAGAGGAAGGCAAGAAGGTGCTATGGTGTTATTTTGGGTGAAGTTACGTTCGCCGGCGGTAGGGTTTCGGAGAAAAAATGGGTTATTCGAGAGGCTATGGTGATATTTGAAGGAAAACGGATATAGGGGTGGGAAGAGGAGTTCACGGTGGTTCTCCGGTGTGAATTTGAGGGCTGTTGGTGGTGGTGACGTTTCCTGCCGGTAGGGTTCCGGCGGGGTCGGCAGGGGAACAAGGGCGGCTAGGGAAAGGGGAAGACGAAGAGATAAAAATGTTTTAGGTTTTTTAGTTTTGTATTGATATATTAAAAGGGTAACAATTAACCATAACCATTGGATGAATCAATTTGAACGGCTCAGATTAGATGGGCATCACACGACGTCGTTTCATTTATTATGGGGAATCAAGTTATGACCGTTGGATCAAAAAATTTCGATGGCTGAGATTAAACTCTCTCAAAACGGGGTCGTTTGGCTAGGGCTAGGGCTGACCGGGTTATGAAAGTTGGGCCTGGACTGGGGCGTTGGCATTTTTGCTTTGGGCTGGAATATTTGGCCCAACCTTGACTTGCTTGTTTTCTTTGATTTTTTGTTTTCTTTTTATTTCTTTTACTTTTGCATTTATTTCCATTTTTATTTTGTATTTCACTTTTCTCATTTTGTATTTTATTTTTGTATTTATTTTATTTATTTGTATTTTTTATTTTTCAACTTATATATTTTTATATCAACTTTATTTTCTTATTTTATAAAATTGAAAAATTAAACTAACAATTAAACTATTTAGACCCTAAAACCATTTAATCACTAATTTGTAGCAATTTCCAATTAAAACAATAAAATGCTATTTTTTGATCTTCCTTAAATTGTTCCAAAATAAATTAATACTAAAATTATTAAATTAAAAATTCTTATGCATATGCATATTTTTTGTATTTTTAACATGAATTATTATGCAACTAATTAACACAAAAATGCAACAAATATCAACAAAAATTGTAAAATCAAGAAAAATTATTTTGTTTGAATTTTTAGGAATAATTTGCTTAGGGAAAAAATCACGTGCTCACATCTGCCCCTCTTTGCCCGGAAATACGAAGAGTTTTCGTGCAAAGACAAGTGAGCGGTGATGAGGGATTTTTGCCCGTTTGTATATTCCGTGTGAAGCATTTTCGAAAGAGTTTGACTGCACCCTGCTTCAGAAGTTGCCTACATATCCTGGGCTAAACAGGAATCAGGTCAGTGTAGTTCAGGAGTGTCTGGTAGCTGGGACTACCAGGAGCTATGATTTCACTGCTGTTACTGCTCGCTGGCCTCCTTATTACACCATGTCAAGATAAAAAGAAGCTATCCTAAGCTATGCTCTATGAGTTACAAGAAATCCTATCTATGCCTTCAAACTTGCTCTTGTGTTGTCTTGAACTTGCATCTTATGTTCTTCCAATGGAATTCTGGTTGTTGCCTTGGCGATTTTTTGCCAATCCTTTCGATGTTGCTACCATGATGTGTCCATTCTTCAGGTGGACTCCTGCTTGCGAATGCTTGAAAAGGTATTCCCTTGTTCTTCAGGTGGGCTCCTGCTTGCTGCATTTGAAAAGATATTTCCTTGTTCTTCAGGTGGGCTCCTGCTTGCAATGCTTAAAAATGTATTCCTTTGTTCTCCAGGTGGCTCCTGATTACGACAAAAATAGACAAACAAAGAAAATTTTCTGCCCTAGTATGGTGACTAGGCATATCATGTTACCAGATATTAAAACTAAAGCTAGAATTTGGATTATACTTCCCTTGTTTTCCAGGTGGGTGCCTGCTTCCTGATTTTGAAAAGATATTCCCTTTATTCTTCAGGTGGGTTCCTGCTTGCTAAATTTGAAAAAGATATTCCCTTGTTCTTCAGGTGGACTCTTGCTTGCTGAATTTGCAAAGGATATTCCCTTGTTCTTCAGGTGGGCTCCTGCTTGCTAACTTTGAAAAATATTCCCTTATTCTTCAGGTGGGCTCCTGCTTATAACAAACAAGGAAAATTTTCTGCCCCAGTTTGATAACTGGGCGCGTTGTGTTACTGAATGTTAACTTGAGATAAGCGTTGTATTATACTTCCCTTGTTCTTCAGGTGGGCTCCTGCTTGCTAACTTTGGAAAGATATTCCCTTGTTATCCAGGTGGGTTCCTGCTTTTGACTTTGAGAAATTATTCCCTTGATATTCAGGCGGGCTCCTGCTTACAAAGAAAAATACTTTCTGCCCCTGTTTTAATCAAAGAAAGATTCGTTAATATAAAAATGGTGGTTAGCTGCTGGCATTCTTGTTGGCCATGCTCCTTCTTCTGACTTTTGCTCCGACTTGCTTCTTTGGACTTGTTTTGACTTTTCATGACTTCCCGGCTAACTTTCAAACCCCTCTGATCCTGATGACCCAAATGTTACTGTTTTGTATTTCTTGTTCCCTTCTTGTGAAACTTTGCTTCTCCCTCCAATTATTTGATTACCCTTTTTATGGGATTTGCGTTGGTCCTTCGTATTTTACTTTCCTTTAATATGTCCCGATCTCGTTGTGCCATACAACTGGGAAGCTGGTAGTTAGCTTTGACTGAAATGTCTTATAGACAGATTTCAAGAAAAATAAAATGCAATGACCTCGATGATTTTGAGGATAGAAGGACTCTGAAAATGAATGAATTGTAGTAAAGAGAAAGAGGATAGGACTTATCTGAGTGGAAAGGCTGATTCCATTGATCGTGCCATGCATTTTGGATTAACCAGCCTAGTCTGTCCAACCAATCAACTGTCAATTACCACATTTGCTGCTCCATACTTTCACAACCCGGCTTTCACCAAAACCCAAAC
This sequence comes from Nicotiana glauca, assembly GCA_026770625.1. NCBI lineage: Eukaryota > Viridiplantae > Streptophyta > Magnoliopsida > Solanales > Solanaceae > Nicotiana > Nicotiana glauca. The sequence continues at coordinate 24,787 of MU784964.1, read as the reverse complement.
CTTGCTTGTTTTGCCATGTTTCAAACATTTTTCAACCACATACTTTCTTCATTTATCTAATATGAAAACTCACTTTCGCCTTACGGTGCCCGTGAGGGTTTTCACCAATAAGACTTTCTCATTTTTAATATCTCTCAACTCACATCGCCTTATGGTGCCCGTGAGGATTTTCACCAATAAGACTCTCTCATTTTCAATTTCATTTCTTCTGGTACCAGAGTGTTGTCCATAACATGAATCACCTTACCTGTCTGTCTTGACATTTCTTAAAATTGATCAGAAGGTCTTTCTTTGGATTGTAATGTAGCTTTTGGATGGGTTTAGAAAGAAGGGTATAAAGGCTCAAAATATTTCAACGTGGGTTCAAAAATTACAACTTTCGGAATCATATCTTTCATAACAAACATAACTTCTGCCCCAGTTTCATACTTGGGGGATTCTTGAACTTTTCTTTGGCTGTGACTGAACCTCAGTGAGGCTGCCTACGTACCCTTTTGGGATCAAGTCAAATGTAGTTCAGGTCATAAAATCACTTCATTGTTGCGATGTTTCCTTCCTTCCGTTCTTCTTCTTTCTTTTCTTCTTTTCTTTTCTTTTCTTTTTTTCTTTTCTTCTTTTTCTTTTCTTTTTTTTTCTTTTTTTTTCTTTTCTTTTCTTCTTTTTCTTTTCTTTTTCTTTTTCTCCTTTTCTTTTCTTTTCTTTCTTTTTCCTTTTCTTCTTTTTTTTTCTTCTTCTTTTCTTTTCTTGTTTGATCCTCAAAATTTGTTATTGATTCCGAAAGAGGGATACGAAAGAAAATATTATAAGACTCAAAGGGATAGAAAAGGATAAAGTGTTTGGATAACAAAACAAAATGCCTTCATCATTTCAATCTCAAAAATGTCGAATACAATCAGATACATAAAGATAAAGAAATCATACATAATATCTCTTGACTGCATCAGAATTGATAGCCATTTCTACACATTTTCGTTCCACATCTGTTAGATACAATGCACCATTGGACAACACTCGTGTTACAACAAATGGCCCCTGCCATTTTGGAGCGAACTTTCCTTTTGCTTCAGCCCAGTGAGGTAAAATACGCCTCAATACCAATTGCCCTACTTCAAATTTCCGTGGACGCACTTTCTTATTATAAGCTCTGGCCATTCTCTGTTGGCACAATTGCCCATGATATACCGCTGCCATTCTCTTTTCATCAATCAAGCTCAATTGTTCCAGACGGGCTTTGACCCACTCATCATCATCAATTTCCTCCTCCGCAATAATTCTAACTGAGGGTATTTCAACTTCTGCAGGTATCACTGCCTCCGTACCGTACACCAATGAATAAGGAGTTGCCCCTACCGAAGTACGAACAGTAGTGCGATATCCTAGTAAAGTAAAGGGTAATTTCTCATGCCACTGCCTGGATCTTTCCACCATTTTCCGAAGTATTTTCTTGATATTTTTATTAGCTGCCTCAACTGCTCCATTTGCCTTAGGACGATATGGTGTGGAATTGTGGTGTGTGATTTTAAACTTCTGACATGTCTCCGCCATCAAATGACTTTTAAGATTGGCACCATTATCTGTGATAATCACCTTCGGAATTCCGAACCGGCAAATGATATTTGCATGCACAAAATCAATCACTGCCTTCTTGGTTACTGATTTGAAAGTTTTTGCCTCAACCCATTTAGTAAAATAATCAATGGCAACCAGAATAAACCTGTGCCCATTAGATGCTGCTGGCTCGATCGGCCCGATGACATTCATTCTCCAAGTAACAAAGGGCCATGGTGCCGACATTGTATGCAACTCAGATGGTGGAGAATGGATCAAATCTCCATGTACTTGACATTGATGACACTTGCGCACAAAGCTGATACAATCCCGTTCCATAGTAAGCCAGTAATAACCTTCTCGGAGAATTTTCTTTGCCAACACATACCCACTCATTTGTGGTCCACAGACTCCCACATGTACCTCGGTCATGATAGTTGTAGCTTGTTTAGCATCCATACACCTCAACAAACCATGATCTGGAGTTCTTTTATACAAAACCCTCCACTGAAGAAAAATCTGCTTGCCAAACGTCTAATAGCTTTATTTTGATCCCCCGTGGCCTGTGCCGGATATACTCCCATTCTGAGGTATTCCTTAATATCATGAAACCATGGCTCACCATCAAGCTCTTATTCCACCATATTACAGTAAGCATGTTGATCTCGGACCTGAATCTGTAATGGATCCACATAAGCTTTATCCGGATGATGCAACATTGACGCCAAAGTGGCCAATGCGTCAGCAACTTCATTGTGAATCCTTGGGATATGCTTGAATTTTATTGACTGAAAATGCTGACAAAGTTCATGCAAACATTGCCAGTACGGTATGAGCTTTAAGTCTCGTGTTTCCCATTCTCCCTGAATTTGGTGTATTAAGAGATCCGAGTCGCCCATGACCAAAATCTCTTGGACACCCATGTCTATAGCCATCCTCAATCCCAAAATACACGCCTCGTATTCAGCCATGTTATTGGTACAGTAAAAGCGAAGATGGGCTGTAACAGGGTAATGTTGCCCTGTCTCTGAAATAAGTACCGCTCCTATCCCGACGCCTTTGTTGTTGGCAACCCCATCAAAGAAAAATTTCCATCCAGGTTTTTCATCTTGCTCCGGTTCATCAATATACATTGCCTCTTCATCAAGAAAATATATTTTCAATGGTTCATATTCATAATCAACTGGATTCTCCGCTAGGTGATCAACCACTGCTTGTGCTTTCATTGTAGTACGGGTCACATAAACAATATCAAATTCCGTGAGCAGGATTTGCCACTTAGCAAGCCTCCCTGTGGGCATGGGCTTCTGAAAAATGTACTTCAACGGATCCAACTGCGAGATGAGATAAGTGGTATATGCTGACAAATAATGTTTCAACTTCTGTGCTACCCAGGTCAAAGCACAACACGTCCTCTCCAGTTGATTGTATTTTACCTCATAAGATGTGAACTTCTTGCTGAGGTAGTAAATTGCTTGCTCTTTCTTTCATGCTGCCCTAGTACACAGCCAAAAGAATTATCCAACACTGTCAGATAAAGGATCAGAGCTCTTCCTGGCTCGGGCGGATCCAATACAAGCGGACTGGCCAAATACTCCTTGATTTTGTCAAATGCTGCCTGACATTCATCTGTCCATTTGACTGTAGCATTTTTCTTCAGCAACTTAAAGATAGGCTCGCAAGTCGATGTAAGCTAAGCAATGAACCTGCTGATATAATTC
>MDKF010144690.1:0-10640 GCA_026770625.1 Nicotiana glauca | reverse complement strand
CCGGCATGACGTCCATATGATTATTGGAGGGACCGACATCCCTCAAGGACCCATGCTCAAACAGACAAGAACTTCGACCTCAGAAGCAGGATTGACCCGAAACCGCGTGTCTGAAGACACCCTTCTGTCCAGTGAGGAGGATCTCAAGGCCATGACAAAATGGCACAAAAATGCGCTGGTGACCTCATTTTTTTAAAAAATACTAGGATAAAATGTGTGCTCGTGGATCTAGGCAGCTTGGCCAACATAACTAGATCATAGGTAGTAGGACAACTGGGGCTGCTCGATCGAGTCACTCCCATCTCTCGAGTCCTCCATGGCTTCAACATGACCAGTGAAGTAACAAAAAAGGAGATCACCCGCCTGATCGACACGTCCGGTGCGACTCATAACACCGAGTTCCAAGTCATCAATGGTGACATAAGGTACAATGTATTGCTTGGCAGGCCTTCGATACACAGCATGAGGGCAGTACCTTCAACCCTACACTAGGTGATAAGATTTCCCACAAAGGACGGCATAATGACCATGTACAGAGAATAGCGGGTGGCAAAAAAAATGTTCGCAGTTCACCATGAGGTGTCGATCCCCATGCACCCGATATCAGATGAGCCTAACAACACACAGATCCTCGAGGATGACGAAGAAGATTTATTCGCTCCTCGAATCTTCATTGCCCTCAAAGAATCCGACGCAACTAAGTTAACAGTTAAAGAACTGGAGCACACCATTTTGATCGAACACCTCCCAGGCCATGAGGTATACCTGGGAACAGGGCTAACCCTCTAACTCAGGGAAGGGTTCATTCAATTTCTTACTAATAATATCGACTGTTTCGCTTGGTCCCACTTAGATATGACTTGAATTCCACCAGAAATAACCTCTCACAGACTGAGCGTCGACCCTAAGTTTAAACCCGTAAAGCAAAAGAAAAGACCATAGTCCGAGGTAAAACATGCCTTCATCAAAGAAGAGGTAACGAAACTTCTTAAAATAGGATCCATTAGAGAGTTAAAGTACCCTGAATAGCTACCAATGTAGTAGTGGTGCCTAAAAAGGGAAATAAACTAAGAATGAGACTTAAATAAGGCGTGCCCTAAATATTCATTCCCATTATCTAACATCGATTGTCTGATCGACGCTACGGCTGGCCATGAGACCCTCACTTTCCTCGATGCCTAATAAGAGTATAATCAAATCTAGAGGAACCCCAAGGACAGGGAGAAACATCGTTCATCATAAAGTATGGTACCTACTGCTACAACATAATGCCCTTTAGGCTAAAAAATGCAGGGGCAATGTACCAGCGCCTAGTTAATAAAATGTTCGAGCATCAAGTAGGTAAATCAATGGAAGTGTATATTGATGGTATGCTAGTTAAGTCCAGATGCACATAGGACATTTAACTTATTTGCAGGAAACTTTTGACATCCTCAGAAGTTACAAATGAAGCTCAACCCCGAGAAGTCTGAATTCGGAGTGGATTCGGGCAAAATCCCGGGCTTCATGGTATCAAATAGGGGGATCGAGATTAACCTCGACAAAATTAAAGCCATCGAAGAGATCACGGTGGAAAACAATGTAAAGGCCGTGGAACGACTAACAGGGCGGATAGCAGCCCTGGGCAGATTCATATCAAGGTCATCAAACAAGAGCCATCATTTCTTTTCTTTACTTAAAAGAAGGAAAAACTTTGAATGGGCTCTAGAATGTCAACATGCCTTAGAGGAGCTAAAATGATATATGACTAGTCCATATTTGCTGCACACACCAAAGGAGGATGAAACACAATATTTGTACCAAGTTGTGTCTAAAATAGCGGTAAGCAACATACTGGTTTGAGAAGAGCAATGTACACAATTTTCTATTTATTATGTAAGCCGGACCCTAGGGGACACCAAAACCAGGTATCCCCATCTAGAAAAATTGGCTCTCGCGCTAATAAGCACCTCGTGAAAACTGAAGCCCTCTTTTCAATGCCACTGTATCTGCGTTCTGTCCATGTACCCCCTCCGGAGCATACTGTACAAGCCTGACCTATCAAACCGATTGGCTAAATAGGCCATCAAACTCGGGGGGTATGACATCGAGTATCAACCTCGGACATGTATCAAGTCCCAAATTCTGGCGGACTTCGTGGCCGATGTTTTGCCCTCCTTCGTACCCCAGGTAGAGAAGGAACTTTTATTAAAATCAGGCAAGTCTTCTGGGGTATGGACCCTGTTCACAGATGGTGCCACAAACATAAGAGGATCTGGGCTTGGTGTAGTCCTAAAGCCACTCGTTGGTGGCATAATCAGAATATCTATAAAAACTGCAAAACTGACCAACAATGAAGCCAGGTACGAGGCTATGATTGCAGGTTTAGAACTAGCCAAAAGTTTGGGAGCCAAGACCGTTGAGGCAAGATATGATTCACTCATGGTAATAAGCCAGGTGAATGGGAGCTACGAAGCTCGGGAAGACATGATACCGAGATATTTGGACAAATCCAAGTCGCACTACGTCGCTTCAAATAATGGACCTTAGTCCATGTAACTCGACAGTAGAACAGCGAGGCTGATGCTCTCGTAAATCTGGGATCTCCTATTAAAGAAGAGGACCTACTCCCTAGGGCTATTGTTTAGTTGACTAATTCAGTGGTCGAGGAAGGTCACGCTGAGATTAATTCCACCAACCTAACATAGGATTTGAGGAACAAATATATTAATTATTTAAGGGACGAGAAGTTTCCCGCATATCCAAAAGAATTGAGGGCCCTGTAAACCTAAGCAGTTCAGTTTTCGCTCGAAAAAAATGAGACTCTGTATAGGAGAACTTTCGATGCCCCCTGGAGGTATGCCTAGGGCCAGGTGACACAGATTATGTACTCTGAGAAATTCACGAGGGTACTTGTGGAAACCATTCTGGAGGTGACTCCTTAGTCTGGAAGGTGATCAGAGCAGGCTACTATTGGGACAACATGGAAAAAGACACCAAAGAATTCATAAGAAAGTGCGACAAGTGCTAGAGATTCACTCCCATGATTCACTAGCCCTGCGAGCAACTACATTCTGTTTTATCGCCGTGGCCATTCATGAAATGGGGAATTGACATCATCGGCCCCTTGCCAACGGCACCAGGTAAGGCTAGATTCATTTTATTTATGACTGACTATTTCTCAAAATGGATGGAAGCACAGGCCTTCAAAAAAATAAAGGAAAATGAAGTCATCAACTTCATATGGGATCACATGATATGCTGATTCGGAATCCCCTCCGAAATAACATGCGATAACGGGAGGCAATTCATCGGGAGAAAGGTAACACAGTTCCTTGAAGGCGACAAAATCAAGATAATCATGTCAACGCCTTATCATCCATGTGAAAATGGCCAAGCCAAATCCACAAATAAAACCATCATTCGGAACATAAAAAAAGAAACTGGAGAGCGCCAAGGGAAAATGGAGAGAAATGCTGGCCGAGGTGCTATGGGCATACCGAACAAATTCAAAGTCAAGCACCGGGGAAACCCCTCCCTGTCTAGTATACGACGCCGAGGCTTTGATACAGTAGAAGTCGGGGAGCCGAGCACCAGATTCCAACACACTATCGAGGGCTCAAACAACAAGGCCATGACAACGACCCTCAAACTACTGGATGAAAAAAAGAAGCCTCATTCTGAATGGCTTCCAAGAAGCAGAGAATCGAAAGATATTAGAATAGGAGAACAAACCTCCGGTATTTCGGAGTCAGAGATTTAGTCCTAAAAAAAGTCACTCTCAACACCGAAACCCTAATGAAGGAAAGCTAGGCTAGAGCTGAGAAGGACCATACTGTGTCCTCGAAATAGTCGGCAAAGTGTCCTATAAGCTCGGCACCATGGAGGGCGAACAACTTCCGAGCAACTGGAACATATCAATGCTAAAATGATATTATTGCAGGGCGCCCAATCAAAAATTTCATGAATACCCTCGAACAGGCATTGCACTCTTTTCCTTCGGTTTTGTTTGTTCCCGAAGAGGGTTTTACTGGCAAGGTTTTTAAGGAGGCAATATCTACATGAAATCTAAGGAAGATCCGACAAGTATTTCAGGCTTCTTTTGTAATCAATCCTGAGCGCCAGAGGGCACCCTCTTGGAAGATTGTCTGCTTGGAAGATCCGAGACATGCCAAATAAGGGTCCCAATGGGAAAATGATATACCAGACCAAACAGTCGAATGAACCGTGTCCGCATATTCGAGTCCGCAATGGCGGGGACACATGTACTTGTGCCAAATAATCAAGGAATTGTTGATACCCAATTTTTTCCTAAATATTTTAAACATGAAAAATACTTTCAAAATAGCATATATGCATATATAGGTATGTCCAAATATTTTATTATTTTTTCTTAATTTGTAAAGATTTTTAAAATTAATTTATTGCCCTATCTTATCAAGAAAAACCCAATAATTATTCCCAAAATTACCATTTGGGTGATTCATTTATTGGAATCTCATATTTATGCTAAACTATAGATAATGTAATTTTTGTATATTTTTACAAATTTATTTAGTATTTTTAAAACTAAATTGCATACAGTTGCAATATTAGCCTCTTTTAGATTTAATTATGTTTATGTCTATAAAAATTGGCTCCAATATTTTTAATTTGATAATTATGTATTATTAATTATTTTAGTACCCTTAATTTATTTTTAAAAATTATTCTACTTTTCTTTTATAAAATAAATAAGGGAGAAGTGTCTATTTAAAATATAGCCCAATTTTGTTTCAATTGCAGCCTGAATTGACCCCCAATTTTAAACCCAATTACCCAGCCCAAATCCTAATCATACCCGACCCCCAGCCTAATTAAAATAACCCGCCTGGATCCCCTACCTACCCATTCAATCCAGGTCGTTGATCAAAATGATCAACGACCACCAAATCCCATTTCCTTAATTAATCCCAAACGACCCCTAAACCCTATGATTTCTCACCCCAGCCGCCTCTGAATCCCTTTCTCTCTCAATTCTCTCTAGTTGTCGCCCTCAACTACCACCCTAAAATTGCCCAAATCAATGGCTCCCAAAGCCATTGGAGGCGTGTATCTACCTCCCTTGGCTTCTATGTGCCCCCCTAAACCCTAACATTTCTCACCCCCAGCCGCCTCTGAATCCCTTTCTCTCTCAATTCTCTCTAGTCGTCGCCCTCAACTACCACCCTAAAATTGCCCAAATCAATGGCTCCCAAAGCCATTGGAGGCTTGTATCTACCTCCCTTGGCTTCTATGTGCCCCCCTAAACCCTAACATTTCTCACCCCCAGCCGCCTATGAATCCCTTTCTCTCTCAATTCTCTCTAGTCGTCGCCCTCAACTACCACCCTAAAATTGCCCAAATCAATGGCTCCCAAAGCCATTGGAGGCTTGTATCTACCTCCCTTGGCTTCTATGTGCCCGACTATCACGGTTTCAAGGCTGAATCCTGAAAAAGTCTGGTCCAGACCTTGGATTGATTTCAGTTCTATGGTTGTCTTTGGTCATTTTTGACTTTGCTCCGGCCATCCATGGCTATTCAAGCCCGATTCATGACTTCTCCTTCTTAGATCGATAATTTTCCAAGCCTTTCTCACCATCTGGGGCTCTCCTGAAACCATAACATTTGAGGTTCTTCCAATTTCTTTTAGATCTGTTTAGATCTGTGTTTGCTCTAAAACTTCTAATCATTTTTCTCAAGGTTTCTTTCAAAACCTTACCTTCAAAACCCCTTATTTTTTCGATTTAGGTTTTGTTAAGTTATTTTTGAAGCTTTCTCTGATTTTCAACATGTTTTGTTGTGTTTCCTTATGTCATTCTTTTACTGGAGTTTGCATGTCAAGAGTCATAGTTTCTCTTGAGGTTTCCAAATATATTTTCGTGTCAGTATTTGTTCGATTACTTGCGTTCCATCTCCAGATTTAATTGTTGTTAAAACCCAAATTTTTGGGTTCCTTCGAGTTCGGAGACTATTTGTTGTGTGATTTACTTGTTCATCATCCTTGAATTTGATTGGTTTCAAAACCCTAATTTATTTGGGGCTTATTCAAGCTTCTGAAGCTGTTTTACCTGTTTTAAGTTGCTCGCCTGGATTTGAAACCCTTTTTGTTTCAACTTCTATTTCTCTATGTGATTTGGCTTCTTGTAATCATTGAAACTAGTCTATATTTTTCAGAAAGGTCTTTTAACTTGACCCTTTTGCATGCTTCTGATACCCACTTTTCCCGATTACTAAGTTGACCTATGTGACTACCATGTTCACCGGCTACTGGAATTTGTAAATATTATTGCATGCTGCTTCTCTTTATCATAGTTTAACCTCACATGCCTAATGTTTATGCACTCTTTTATACGCTGAATTCCCCTCTAAAATGACCCTCAATTTTGGACTGATTTCAAACCTCATTGTGTAATTCTGATTGCACTCGTGTAATTGATTCTTTCCTTGTTTTGCTGATTTTCCTGTTTCTTGGATTGATTTGAAAACTTCCCTTTAGACTTTTGATTCTCTTATTTTTAACTTGGTTTATTTGTTTATTCATGGTAACCCATGTTATTCTCCCTAAATCAGTAATCTCGAATCCTGACTCCTTCATTTACTGCTTGCTGATTTTCTCCATATTCTGCAAATTTATTGTGTTTCTTACCTTATTTGGTTAACCGAGTATTTTAAAGATTCTTCATTAGTTATTCCCTTAATTAAACCTCTATGTACTTACCCGTAATTGTGTATTCTGCACATGATGCTTTACTTGATTTCTTCCTTTAAATGTTTTCTGCCCATAACCGTTTAATTTTAACTCCTTAATTAAAGGAAGTCTTTGATACTGATTGATTTTTAATTAGTACATAGTTTTATAATTACTGCTAAACTATGATTCTTGCCATATTTTCTACATATTTTCAAACTATAAATACCTTGCTCTTTCATTAGCACACACACGAACACTCTGAGTTCTAAAATCACTTACACTCAAAACATTCTCTCCTGCTTTACTACTTCTATTGTGACCTATTTAGCTGGCTGAAAGCCAAAGCTAATTTCAAAATCCTGCTATCTTGCCTTTACTGTATTTTTCTTCTTTTGAACTGGTATATTCTGATTTAAATTTCAGCATCACAACAACATGTTTACTTAATACTTTTGCCTTCTTGTCTGCCTACTGCTTGTGTTTACTTCAATACTTTGTTCTAGCATGCTGTAGTTTCTATCTTTCTATTCTGAATCTATGTAATAAGTATCCTAAACCCCTACCCCAATGTGTTTGATACTGATGGTTTGTTTGAGGCATGACAGTATTAAGAACTGCTGTCCATGACTCAAACTTGATTCCCCTGGGATCATAACCTCTATGTATTCTCTAGTATTGTATGTTCTGGTGGGCTTATGGGCATGCCATCATCTTCTATTGCTATGTATGCCCAAAATTGACCCTTTCCTAAGTACATAGGCTTTTTGCAATTTCCCAACCCCTGAACCCCTTTTGTATGAAATTGTCAACTTGTTTATGGCTATCTCCCATCACCTCTTTCCCTCTCATTTATTCCCTCGGAACTCTGTTTCTTCACTTGCACTCTCTCTTAGACCTAAGTTTTGCCCCCCCCCCTCTTGTGAGCCTTTCCTTGGGACCCATGAGCTCACTCTGAACATGGACACTTGAGGGCTGGCACTTCCACACTACACTTGTCCTTATTCTGGTGATACAATTTGAGTGTGAGCACTGCCCGGAGTCCCATTGAGGCTCTTAGTGAACTCTGACACACTCAAATTAGAGAAAGGCTTTGGATCAATGGACTTTGAGTTGGTCTATCTCATAACTCAGAGAGGAATTCAAGAATCAGTCTTCCTCTGGTTGTACTTTTCTGATGTAATTTATTATTCCGATTTGTAATAAGTTATAATATTTGGGGCTGGCTTGTGAAAAATATGGTGGGTAACTATGCATGCAAGGGTAGAAATCATGCCTATAGGTTATTTTGACTTCTGTGTATTCAAACTTCACCTATAAATCATGTTTATAGGGTGTTTTAACTTCTGCATATTCAAACTTTACCTAGAAATCCTGCATATATGGTTTTTTAACTTCTGTGTATTTAAATTTCACCTAGAAGCCATGCCTATAGGAATATTTTAATTCTGCATAATTCAAAATGCATTTAGATACCGTGTCTATAAGGTTTAAAACAAGTTTCTGCATTTAGATACCATGTCTATAAGGTTTCGACAATTAAATACCACGTCTAAAATCAACAATGCCTAGAAATCATGACTATAGGGATCTTCGAGCGATTCTGATTCATTTTCATTCATAGTCAACGTTAGTTATAAAATCAGTAATAGTAGATGCTATAACCTGCAGAACCTGTAACCAACTTATTTAATTTTTGTATATTCTGCATCTCTTTTAATAATCTAAATCCCTCGCTTAACAAGTTTAACAAGTATGCATATAGGACTTCAAACAATTCATTTCGAGCCTTACTATCTCATCACCTTCTAAAATCAGTAGATATGATGCCCATAGGACCCCGTCTAAACACTTAGGCAAGCCTTAGAGTAATAACTATAAACTGAATATGTTTCTATTAATCATTACAACTAGCAGGAACGCCTGATTCGGACTTCTTATTTTAGTTATGTAATAAACCAATCTGCCTCAATATTTAAACTCTCTCGTCTTTGATATTTTTAATCAGACCTAAAAAGTATGTGTAAGTCATGCTAATTATATGTTTTCTTTGTTTAAAAAGGTATATATGAGCCTTTGTTTGTTTATATGCTTTTCCCCAAAATATGCCATATGTGTTTTATATGTCGCCTTAGAGTTTTTGCCTTTGAAACTTCAAATAAGCCTAATATCCCTCCCTTTTTAGGATTAGTAGTCCTAAGTGCCTCCAGGACTGATAGGAGTGGGACGGGTAATAGCATGCAATAAGTAATCGAGACCAATCCGCGCTTTAAATACCTTAATGGGGTGGGAATGGTAGATATGGATATGATGACCACGCGATAATGTCACGTATAGCCCCTCATTGAGGAGTGATTACCAGAGATTGTGTGGGGTGATCTATATTTTTAATAAACCTAGGACCCCCTTCCTTTATTCTTCATTTCTTTTCTTTCAGCACTTTAATTCCTTATTTAAAAAATCAGCTCTTTTAATTATTCTTCTAAACTTTGTTTACTTTCAAACCGTTATGTGTCGAAATCCTCTCTTATTTGAGCCTTATTTTCCTATATCCTAATTGCACCTCAATTCACAATAATTGTCTGGCCGGAAACCACACTAGTGGATTCTGAACGGTGTTTAACACCTTCCCCTTAGAATAATTTCAAGCCCTTACTCTATCTCTGGTTATCAAACAAACTTAGAGTTAAATATTTATTGGTGTCCTAATGCACCCTACTCATTAGGTGGCGACTCTTCAAATGCTAACCCAATCCCCAAAAGAAATGAGTTGTCCCTCCAAATGTCATAAACCCGATTTCACGAGAAAAAGGGGGCGTGACAGCATGGCGACTCTGCTGGGGAAATTGTCTAGGCTTTTACCATTTCAGATTATTATTGTGAATTTATATCTCTTTGTGTGAAATTGCTTGTTTAATTCCTTTAAACATTCAGTCCTTTTTTTCCAATTGCAAAACTGACTTGTCTTTTTGTTTCTTTCCTTTGCTACGACTTTAAAATACTGAAATTGTTGTACTTACTGCTTTCTAAATGTGCAAATACGTGTCAACATGATTTTAATTGTTGCATAATCATGCTCAACATCATATTCCACTCGTTCCAAACAAATACCATAGCAACGCTTATAATAAGTGGTTGCGCTCTTCCACTATTATCACCCCCTAAATTCGAAGAAGGCATATTTGCGGTAAAATTAGTCGATCAACGGTGTAGTAAACGGTTCCGTGCCTTTCCCCCTTGAGTTGTCCACTCAAGGGTACCAGTCTAAAACCCCATAGAAACCTTACTCTATTTAACTGTACATGCATCATGGTCAAACCTGGCCGAGTCAGTTATGTTGTCCGCATAATGACTTTTTAAGATAGCCTTGTCTAAAGTTCACTGGGTTTCCTAAGACCCAAACGGACATCATCACAGTCTGTGCATTTATTTGGAGAACTAAATGCTTTTATGCCAATTATTGATATTTAAATAGTCACGTCTAGTGGGGGTAAGGAACTAACCCTTTTTATATTGCAGAAATATGAGGCACGAAGTCCCCAGATTCGGCATGGTCACCAACATCCACCCAAAATTGCTAAGTTTGTGGGAGGATCTTCTCTCCAGTGATCAGACTCTTGTCCGAAAATATCTAAGAAACCTACCTTCCCTCCTGGAAATCCAACCGAACAACAAGATCATAGAAGCTGCTACTCTATTATGGGATTATGAGAGGTCTGTATTCTGCTTCGGGGAAACTGAGATGATATCCTTGCTAGAAGAAATAGGAGGATTGGCCGGTATACCATGGGAAACTTCGGCTTCATTAATGCATGAGAACCGTAAGGATAGGCGTTTCCTCAAAATAATGGGTCTAAAGAAGAATCTAGAACTGGTCTGCTTGAAGGATTCCTACATCCCTTTTGATTATTTATATGAGAGGTACGGTCATAGCAAATCCTACCATACCTAT
>MU784956.1:181473-191839 GCA_026770625.1 Nicotiana glauca | reverse complement strand
TGTATGTCACTTGTTGTTTTGATTTATTAAAAGGCGAGATTCTTTTGCGAGTCAATAAGCCTGGTAAATTGGATAACAATGATATACATTGGCGAAATAATAATTAGTTGATGGAATCTATGTCTCGGTTTTGAGATTGATGATACTCCTTTATGAAAGCTTATAAGTTTTTATGTGTAAACCCGACCGGTGGATCTTATATCCGACACATGAAATAAGTTAAGTGTAAGTCTAAAGGAAGTAATCAATAAATTAAATAGTCAGTAATTTAATTTGATTGATTAGTATCTGAATCTTAACATGGGGAGTTAAATAAGGTTTTATGGAAGAATTTCGAAATTGAACTAAGGAGTGCAATTACGAATTTTTAGTGGAATAATTCGTAGTTTATTATGATGGAAATTAATTTCAGAATTTCGAAATTAATATCATAATAGGAAGCCTTGTTAATTAAATTCTGTGGTCCCTACTGTGCCTAAATAATAGGAAATAGTGGAAACTGTTACTTAGTGGAAAAGAAAACGTGGAAACCGTCCCTTAGTGGGAGAAGGAAACCTAATAGGTTTTGAAAACGGTTTTGACCTAAAAAACGCAGCTATATATATGGATATAGGGGCTGGACGTTTTTTGATTATTCTGATTTCGGTTTCTACTAGAATTTTGCCCACCCAAAATTCTCTATTTCGGTTATTGTTTGGGTAACACAGTAGAAGACTGTGGAAATCTGCTGGTGCGTATTCAACTGAGGAACTGGAGAACGACATAGATTTCTTGTGTTTACGCTTCAAGAGGTAATCCTAAAATCTCCATACGTGCTGGTTGTTTAGATTACACGTGAATAAGATTCTATTATTGCTTCCGCTGTGGTATATATTCCATCAGTTTGTACTTTCTGTTTGTGTTAGTGGTTAGTTTAAGCTAGGGTACTTTAATTTATGTGGTTAAGGTCTGAATATTGTAATTCCTCGTTATACAATCAAATAAAACAGACCATTTCCTTAAAGAAAAAAAATCCCTCCGCTTCATATTAAGTGAGGTATTTTCCTTTTTAGTCTGTTCCAAAACAAATGACACATTTCTAAATTTGAAAATAATTTAACTTTAAACTCTTTCATTTTACCTACCTTAATGAGAAGCTTTTATAGTCACATAAATGTTATGTCCCACAAACTTTTTACCCTTTAAGCTTTTAAGACCACAAGTTTCAAAAAAAAAATTCTTAAACTCCGTGCCGAATCAAACTATCTCATTTAATATGAAACGGAGGGAATAGTATATATTAATCTAATTCTAACATTTTGTATGGTTCAAAAATAAAATACACTGCCACATAAATTTTAAGATGCCCATGTCTCATGATTGACACTTTTTGATTGAATCTAGCCCACATCTAAAAAAATTTGACTTTTGAATCATCTGCTATGTATCACCTTATTATTACCATCTATAACGCTCTCGACGCAATTTAAATGAGAAGGCATCATTGCATGCCATGTCATATATTGATTTGTTTGCCTGGATAATTTCAGCCACAAGTTAAATCCAAGTGGAAGTTGCACTTAAGTTTCTTTTTTTCTTTTTTTTCTTTTTTTTCTTTTTGGTATATCACTTAATGTTCATGCAAACCTAACCTAAGCATCATATACTGGAAAAAGCAGATGAATAAAATGGCCATTCTATATATATGTTTGTGCGATTTTTTATTGTTTTTTCTCTTTATCGATTAATATTTTTTGAATACATATTTTAGCAACAAGTGGAATGGAACCGCATTTTCATTTGAAAATAGTATTGCTATTGAGTAGAATGAGATTACTTATGCCGGGTGTTCAGAGAATTTGAATTGTCCACATTCTGGTCTGACATGGTTTGGAGGCTGCTTTTCTTTTCTTAATTAAAACTGGGCTTCATTTGCTAGAATTGTCCTTGAACTATTCGTTTTGGTACAATAATGTCCTCCATCCACCTATTGGGCCAAATATGCCTTTCTGTTAATGTTTTTGGCTCACAAATGCCCTTTGAGTTAACGGAGGAACACGTGTCATCGTCATGTTGGCACATTCTAAATATTTCTTAATTAATTAAAAAGACCCATTATTCATACCCGAAAAATAATTTTCTAATGCAATTTTTCTAAAATATTTTTTTACTAAAAACTGAAGAAAAGTTTTTCCAGTTTTTACAAAAAAAAAAAAACCGATTTTTTTTTCTAAAACAATATTTTTGTAAAAACAAAAATAAAATCTAAAAAGCAATTTTCTAAACCAATATTTTTGTAAAAACTGAAAAAAAACTAAATATTTTTTTTCTAAAAACAGAAAAAATAAAAAATAAAAAAAACCAGTTTTTAGAAAAATATTTCTTTAAAAAGCTGAAAAATAATTTCTAAAACAATGATTTTTGTATAATCTGGAAAATAAAATATAATTTAATTTTTGATAAAAATATAATTTATCAACTATTAAAGGTGGAGGAGCTAAATTATTTTTTATAATTTATAAATTACATTTTTATCAAAAACTAAATTGCATTTTTTTCCATATTTTTCTAAACAGAAAAAAAAAAACTTGAAAAAAAAAACCTGGAAAAAAAAGGTCTTTTGTAAAAACTGGAAAAAAATTCCTTTTTTTTCTTCAGTTTTTAGTAAAAAAAAAATTTTAGAAAAATTGCTTTAGAAAATTATTTTTCGGGTATGAATAATGGATCTTTTTTATTAATTAAGAAATATTTAGAATGAGCCAACAAGACGATGACATGTGTCCTTCTGTTAATTCAAATGACATTTGTGAGCCAAAAACATTAATGGAAGGGCATATTTGGCCCAATAGGTGGATGAAGGGCATTATTGTACCAAAACGTATAGTTTAGGGGCAATTCTGGCCCTTTTCCGTTTAACCAATGATGTGCGAGAAGTTACACTTTAATTTAGCATCCCAAACTTTATACTCCCTCCGTTTCAATTTACGTAAACCCATTTGACTGGGCATGGAGTTTAAGAAAAGAGAGAAAACTTTTGAACTTGTGGTCTAAAATGAAGCACATATATTTTGTGTGGTTATAAATCATTGCATAAAAGTAAATTATTTTCAAATAGGAAAAGAGGCCATTCTTTTTGGCACGGACTAAAAGAAAATAGGTTCACATAAATTGAAACGGAGGAAGTATATGATCATGGAGTTGAAATTAATATTAATTGTCCAAATCAAAATTCACATGATACACAAAAGTCGTTCGGGGAGAGGGGGTAGGGTTGGTCATGGATTATTTTGGAGGCTACTTTGTAATAACTGGTTGTTCATTAACAATATTAAATGCAAACATAAATTCTTCAAGTCTAGCACAAGTACCAAACAAATCCTCTTTTTTCCTCTTAAGGACTTGATCGGTCGTTTTGTGTATTTGAATCCAGTTACCCAATATGATATTCTGCATATGTGTATTTGATATTTTATGTCTTGCAGGGATAGGTGGTTTGGGCTTCATTGAGTTAGGGAGTGAATTGGAATACTTAGTTTTATTTTTGAAACTTTAAATTGGAAAAGTTGATCAAGGTTTGACTTTTGTATAAACAACCTCAGATTGGTGATTCGATGGTTCCAATAAGTTCGTATGGTGATTTTAGACTTAGGCATATATTTGAATTTGAATTTGGAGGTTCCTAGAAGATTTTGAGCTTATTTACGGAATGTTGGCAATTTAAAGTATTTAAGAGTTCTTAAGTTTGACCATTAGCCGACTATGATGATATCAGATTCCGATTGTTATTTTGGAATTTGGAGTAGGTTTATTTTGTTGTTTGAAACTTATATACAATGTTTGGGTGTGATCCTGATTGTTTAGGCTTGAATCGAACACTTGGTTGGAAGTTTGGAATTTTTAAACTAAAGAGAAGTTCAACTTGTGGTTTGATTAGGTAGGTAACCTCCAAAAAGTCCACAATAACCTGTACATAACACACACAATTAGTCGTCAACCTCTTAATATACATTCATTATCTACAACCAAGGAACAATCTGCTTCTAAGAACCCTCATAGTCTTCAAATCCCTAGAATGCAAGAATCTCCATATCCTATCCTAACTCTACCACTCAAATTAGTGACACATCCCACAAACGCAATCATCTCAGGAGAAACACTTCCATAATTCTTCCGCGCCACATAGAAAATACTGAACATCAACAGTCGATCAACCAGGTGATAACCATAATACCAGTCAAGCATCCGTATATCAAGACACAATGTGCCTTCTGAAATTCTCACCCTTCTCAGGTTATACCAACTAGTGCTAACATTCTTCCAAATATCCATAACTGTTCATGCTGCCCACAACTCATTTTCTTCCCTTTGTAACTGAACCGCTAACTCGTACATGCAAACTTCAATACCATACGTCGTACCACGTCTATCATGATATTATACAAAAATATAAGAACCCCATAATTAACTCTGAATCACGAGTAGGATACATAGTCCAATAGGCAGAAAACTTCCACTTGACCCCATCTAGGAAAAGATCATAACATGCAATATACTCCTCATACCTATAGAAGACACTTGTCTCAAGCCACAGTCTACTCTATCAAGAACTCTTCAAATTGTATTTTCACACAACCAAGACATTAATACTGAATCCTTCCAACTTAACCAAGTGAAATAAACTATCAAGTCCTAGGGTATTGCCACAAAACATCGGTAAAGCCTCACCACACCAAAGGAACTACTCACCTTTACTACCATGCTGACCCAAACCACTACCAAGCTGACCCATTTCTTTGAATTTTCCACGACCTACTTTCAAGTTAACACTTCTTCTTGCCAGTACACTATGATTCTTAACCAAAGCTCATCATAATAGATCCTAGCATGAAACCTCTTCATCCTAAAGCCCATAAGCCACTGTATTCCCTCTTATGTAAGCAATAGCACCACAAACAAATCGCCCACTTTGAAGAGACCTTCTGTAAATTTGAAGCTATTTATTTTCCCTTTAATATGTTGAAATATAGAATAAATAATAATACAGATATATCGCACGTCTCATCACTATCCAATGCAAATCTTAGATCATAGCCATATACAAATTCGAAATATCCACAAATACCACAAAATCTTAAAATCATTAGAACCTTCTCATGAGTCATCTACTCTGCCCTAATCATAAATGCTCTGCTAAAATGAGTCGAACGACTTGTGCTTCATTAGCACACATTCACCTAAACAAGTAATCCCATATTTATACAACCGAGTGGATCCTTGTCCATAGAAAAGCCGAATCGTTCCTATATTTTCCATATACCATAAAGTGTAATACGTCAAGTATTAAGATTTTTTCTTACTCGAGTCATCCTTAAAACCAACCTCCTCATGTAACAACTGATCCAAAAATATGCCTCAGTCCAAAATTAATATCACAAACGGATATAAAATCTAATCATTGATAGTAGATTCCCCCACATAGCTTAAAGACATAGAACATAACATTTGATAAACCAAAATACCCTTACTCCAGAAATTACCATAATCCCGTTATGTAATTTAAATAAATTCTTTGTAAGATCATGTAGCTCTAATTATGGTGACGGTGGCTCCACCAAGGGTTGCATCCCATTAATTAAGGGTCCTTCAGCGGGCCCTTTTCGATGGCACCTTCCCTTTTCAGGGTTCTACCGCCCTCATTTTTATCACCGCCCGAGCCACCGCACGACACGCCTCCAAAAGCCTGCCCTCGAGATCCCAACCGAGTACGTTCCACAACTCGAGTTGATTTTGGACCGACCTCCTCAGATGCCCTCTCGATGCAAGTGTTTGCCACAATAGCATCCTCTTTATGCAAAGATATAAGCGCTTCGGCTTCAGTTTTGATCTCGGATAGTGCAGCTACAAGCTTAGAATGGAGACCTCTGTAGTTGTCACTATCCTCCTTCGCGTCATTGAGCTGACGCCCGACTAATGTCACCTTCTCCTGGAGGGCATCCCTCTCAGAAGTTATCTACTTCACATGTCGTTTAAGTTTGGAGACTTCGAAATCTCTGGACCGGAGCTCCTCCCTAAGCAAGGCACCTTCCTTCTCAAACTGCACGAATCAGACCCAAGATGTTAAAACACTGGGATCTAGCAAAAATTTATAAAATAGCAAACAGGGACTAGGTAACCTGTTTAGTAAGGTAAGCCTTCTCGCACTCATAACGGGTCAACTCATCTTGATACCGGGTGAAAGCCTGACTATAGAGCGCCTTGTAATGAAGAAACTAAAAGAGATAAGTTAGAAAGACAAAGATCATACCAGTCCAAAGCGGTGGACAAAGTTCGTGAAAATTGCACGCTCGCAAAGCCTGCTCATCTCTCACCGAAGACGAGTGAAGCATCGATCTCAGGAGTTCCGTCGGGAATGGTTAGAAGCCTCTCGAGCGCATCTCTGCCTTTGACTAGTATCCCTGAGTTGGAGGGTTCCTCGTGCGGGGCATCTTTTTGTCACGACCCAAATCCCAAACCCAGTCGTGATGGCGCCTCTCGTAAAGACAAGGCCAGCCAACAAAACAAACGCCTCCTTTTAACATTTATAAAACTAAAACATGATTAGCATAATCAAAAGCGCGGAAAATAATGATAACAACAGGGAACCATACCGTCACAGCCCGACATCGGGGTGTCACCAGTCATGAGCTACTACAGAGTTCACTAAAGTACTACCACTCCAAAGATGGGAACAAAGTCTGGAATAACATGAACAACAAAAAATAAGGGAGGAAATCCAATGCCGTAGACGCTAGCGGTCACCTGGCTCATCTATGATAGCAAATCTCCAATCAGCTCAAAACCCGCTACCGGGTGAACACGTACATGCATCTGCACACGAGGTGCAGGGAGTAAAGTGAGTACTCCAACTCAGTGAGTAATAAAAGAATATAACAACTTAGCGATAAGAAATCACGTAAAACATATCGTCCTGCTGTATAGAAGCAGTGAAAAGCCCTTCAATTGAGAAAAATCAGTGAAATCCATGAAACTCTATAGAAATAGTATGGCTCAGTTTTAAATCTCTTTTGAAAATGATCCTTTCAATAGTTGCGAAAATAATTAATAATAAAAAATCTGCCCCTCGGGCTCAATATCAACCTCTCAATACGGTATCAGACCCACGGGCTCACTCCCAACTCACAAAGTACAACTTCAGCCTCTCGGGCTCACTCCAAACTCACAAAAACACAACACCAGGGTATCTGGTAAGCAGTACAAGAAGTAGCATGGATGCCAATAAAATAGAAGTGCTGAATGTCATGATAAATAGTACAAATAGGAGCAAATGCATGAATGTAATACAATGCATATGATGGTACATTCCAGTACCCGCTGCGGCGTGCAACCCGCTCCATTTATTTATCGTCGACGGCGCTCACTGGGGGTGTGTACAGACTCCGGAGGGGATCCTACATGCCAAGCACAATAACAAGCCATCTCGTGGCATCACATCTAGGCTCTCAGCCTCATATCAATATCAGTATAATCATCCAGGCACTCGGCCTCAATATCAATGTAACACCGCTGTGGCGCGCAGCCCGATCCACCCATAATCAATAAAATACTGTTGCGACACGCAGCCCGATCCATGCATGATGACCCGACCCATTGTCTTATGATTTACCGCCCCGTTCCCCCACAGTATGGTTCTCTATGTTTCAATATCAGTACTTGAGGTAATCGGATAGAATGGGATTAGTTTTAGATGGAAATGAGACACTTAACCTCTTAAAGAGGAGCTTGTTTTGAAAAAGTCAACCAGAAATTGACTATTTATTTAGAGGGATTGGATGTGAATTTTGGTGATTTGGTTAGCTTTGGGGGATGATTTGTGACTTAGGAGCGCGATCGGAATTGAATTTGGAGGTCCGGTGTAGAATTAGGCTTGAATTGGCGAAGTTAGCATTTTGGTGAACTCCGGTTGATAGGTGAGATTTTTATCCGAGGGTCGGAATGGAATTCCGAGAGTTGAAGTAGCTTCCTTAGGTGATTTGGGATATGTGTACAAAATTTTAGGTCATTCGGACGTGGTTTGGTTGGGTTTTTGATAAGATGCGTGTTTTGGAAGTTTTAGAAGAACTTAGGCTTGAATTCGATGTAATTTGATTGTCTTGGCATTTTTTGATGCATTTTGATGATTGGAACAAGTTTGTATGATGTTTTAGGAGGTGTTGGTACTTTTGGTCGAGGTCCCGGGGGCCTCGGAGTGATTTCGGATGGTTAACGGGAATTTTTAAAGTTGGAAAATTTCATAATAGACAAAAGTTGTAATTGAGTGCGCACATGACCTCACTTTGGACGACCATATATCCCGCTATATAAAGAGTTGGGTGATGCAAAACCTATCAAATTAAAGCCCTTTGAGTCTAGTTGCCAACGCAACAAACCGTTCATCATTTGGAGGTGTATACAGAAATTTATGACTATTTATTGGTCAGGTGTCACTCGCGCGAACAGTGCGCGAACTTTGCGAAAGTTCGCGCGTTTTTGCTGAGTATTCTGCCTCCGACGCGCGAATATCGCGCGAACTATGCAAAAGTTCGCGTGCCTGGAGCATTTTTAAGTACCTTAAGGACCGAAAATAAGAGAAATTGAGTCATTTCTCAAGCTTAGGGTTCCCTCTACATCCCAACTCGACCAAGGCATCCAATTTCACACCTAAGGTAAGCTTTTAAATATGTTTTCATGGTGATTTCACTTCTCAATCACTAGTNAAGATTTGGTCTACAAGAGGTAAACCTATACCTTAGACTTACATATATGGAGTTATTATGGAATTATGAGTATGAATCATGTATTACTACTTATGGTATAGTGGTTGGAAACCATAAATTCCCAATTTAAATACATGAACATGGTAGGGATTTAAATGTGTATATTTGATGGAATTTTGTTGGTTTTGGTGTGAATGGTTGATCACACACGTGATGTTAGGAGTATAAATTGCTAAAGAATGATAGTGAGATGAAATGTTGGTTAATGGTGATAGTTGAAGGAACCAATACTATAGTCATGAGGTATAAATATCTATTCCTACAAGATGTTTGATAATAGGCCTAAATGGCACAAGTTATGGGATTTCTTACTAATATTGGCCATATTGAATGTTGTATTATAGATTGAAGTTACATAACTGTATTGGATCATTGTAGTATCATTAAGGGGCGAATTTCAGATATGTATGGCTAAAACCCCGTCTTTTAGAAATCGAGCTTCATCAATGTTTGTGTGATTTTTGGTCAGATTCGACGTCTGAGGAGACCAATTTGAGAGGCAAGCACATAGCGAGCTAGACTTTGGGCCGTCTAGAGGTGAGTAATACTTGTAAATGATATCTTGAGGGTTTGAGACCCCGGATTTGCACATCATAGTGCTGTATTGATGTGACTTGCACGCCGGATATGAGCGTGGGGTAGAGCACCGTTGGGGATTGTGACTTGGTCCGTCCCGGTTGTTGATTTTTCCATGTATTTGACTGAAACTACTTGTTTCATCATACTATGGGCTAACTGCCATGTTTGGGCTTCGTGCCAACTATGTGAATCCTTCGGGGATTGATATTACTGTTTCAGCATATCTTGCATATCATTTGGTTTCAATCCAAGGTTTTAAATACTGTTTTTCAAACTCAGCCATACTTCTAAGTTTTGAAAACTCAAATGATATTTTAAATGATCCTTTCAATAGTTGCGAAAATAATAAATAATCAAAAATCTGCCCCTCGGGCTCAATATCAACCTCTCAATACGGTATCAGCCCCACGGGCTCACTCCTAACTCACAAAGTACAACTTCAGCCTCTCGTGCTCACTCCCAACTCACAATAACAGAACACGAGGGTATCTGGTAAGCAGTACAAGAAGTAGCATGGATGCCAATAAAATGGGAGTGCTGAATGGCATGACAAGTAGTACAAATAGGAGCAAATGCATGAATGTAATGAAATGCATATGATGGTACATTCCAGTACCTGCTGCGGCGTGCAGCCCGCTCCATTTATTTATCGTCGATGGCGCTCACTGGAGGTGTGTACAGACTCCGGAGGGGCTCCTACAGCCCAAGCGCAATAACAAGCCATCTCGTGGAATCACATCTTGGCTCTCAGCCTCATATCAATATCAATATAATCATACAGTCACTCGGCCTCAATATCAATATAACACTGCGCGGCGCGCAGCCCGATCCACCCATAATCAATAAAATACTGCTGCGGCGCGCAGGCCGATCCATGCACAGTCCAGAAAATTATCATAAGCCCCTTGGGCATTTATAAAATAGTAGTTCTCAGCCCGAAATATCATTTAAAATATCATTTGAGTTTTCAAAACTTAGAAGTATGGCTGAGTTTG
>MU784956.1:130782-169884 GCA_026770625.1 Nicotiana glauca | reverse complement strand
TTCTTTTTTATAATAAAAGCAATGCTTAACAAGTGTGTTCTAAAATAAAGAAAAAAGTTTCACAAAAAATTTCCCTCCATTATTTCGGTCAGTGAAAATTTTCCCCTATTTTGAAAGGAAAACGAAATTAACACTTCCTCAAATTTTGACTCTACCTCTCTAATTATTATTGACTCATAAATATCCATCTCGGTCACCACCACACCGGTGGTTCCACCGCTACCAAATCCAGCACTGACTAAAATTTTCTTCTTCATTGACCCAATACCTGCATCTAAGAAAGAGAAATTCAGCATTCAAAAGGTATAATCTCTTAATTAAAAATATTTTATTTCTTTACATATTCCTCTACAGCTTAAACCCCTTTGATTCTTTTGGGTATTTTGTTGCTGTGTCGTTGTCGCTTGGACTGGACTTCAAGTCTATGCCTAATTAAGAAAAAAACTGGAATCAAAACGCGAAGGCAAAATACTGATTTGATTAGTTTCTATTGAAAGTTAAATAGACTTATTGATACTCCAAAAAAATTGACAAAACAAGGAAATCTTACTATTTGTTTGTTGGAATTGTTTGCTGATAGTGGCCTTCGATTGGGTTACCAAAATTTCTCTTCATTAGGCTTTAATTGTGGCTTCAATTGTTCTTTGTATTAGGGTTTTCAAGTGTTAAATCAACTTATTATTTCATGGGTGTTTTTTAGTTTACATGAATGGCATCATAGGATGGGAATATCATGTGTATAATAATTTTTATTTCCCTTGCTTTATGCGTTTCAGAAATTTTTGCATATGTGGACAGTATTTTTGCATTTCCGCACAATTTTTGCTGCATTTCTGTACTGCGTTTCGGCAATTTCTACAATTCTGCATAGTATTTCTACATTTTCGCATAGCATTCCAGCAATTTTTGTGTTTCTGCACATTGTTTTAGCATTATCTGCTTTCTGCATGGTATTTTTGTATTTCTGCACTGCATTTCTACAGTTTATGCATTTTTGCACTGCGATTCTGTATTTCTGCATAGTTTTTTTTTTTTGCATTTCTGCAGAACGTTTTGCATTTTCTGCATTTCTGCACATTCAGATGTCCAAGTAAGATTATACTGTGCATTTCTATTCTTGAACATATTATTGCATTATATTCTTTTTCCTTTTTGATTTATTAATTAGTAAACTTCTTCTGTTGCTAGGCCAGGTGCAATAAAATTCTGAAAACAGGAAAAAAAAAGTAGAGGCATCGGATGGGATCTATTAATTTTGCAAGAGTACGCGTGGATTGGTAATATTTATTCGACACTTATAAAAAAAATGACTTTTATTCTTTGCATACTTTTTTAGAATTTTGCAAGGTCAGTAATGCATTTATACCATGTCAATTATTACTTACGGTCTATATTGAAGTTGGCAAAATGACTTACTATAACTACTCAATTTGTCCTAATTTTAAGTTCAACGGGTTAAAAAAGGAATTAGATGGGCTTGTAGTAGGGGCAATGAGGTTGATGGAAGCCGGGGCGAGTAAGATAAAGAGTACATCATTTGATGCCATTAGTAAATTCCTGAAATTTTATGTTCACCAGAAGATAGAATGTATAACATGTTTCAATTTATAGAAACTTCTTTTTGAGTATTTTATCTGCGCATTTGTGTGATGAATATGTAAGCATATATATGTCTAAAATTATAGTTGGACGATTTTCCACCTGAAGCACTTCTTCTTTGATGATAACTGAATTAAGTTTTAGCTGGTTATTTTAAGCTAATTTTGATTTCACTGCTAAAAAATTGTAAACTAGGTTCATGATAATAAAAGGGAAGAAAATAAACTTATCATTTTTGCGTCTAATATTTGTTACATCTTTTCTTATATTAGTAACTATATGGACATCTCATTTCACATGGATTTGGACTAAATTTACAGCTTTGAAGCTTCATATTTGATGTTTATGTTGCTTACAGAGATACTCTGGTAAGTTATTCATATTTTACTTATTATAGAACAAAAGAGGAATAAAAGGTTAGCTTATTTTTTCACTTCACATGTCAATGGCTTAATTCATCCAGTCTACTACCTAGAGTTTATCATTTACATTTTCAATATTGCCTTAGGTACTAACAATAAATTGTAGTTGGAGCTTCTGCTGTCGGACTACTTATATGATAAAGTAATTCACTAGCACATTAAGCTCTTGCCCAAAGAAAAGAGAAGGAAAATGGCACTTCACTAAGAGAGTGTAATGAAGCTAAAATTATATCTCTTTTCCTGTTTCTAGTTTGTATCTATTTAATATCTGCTAGGTTAGATTTTGTCGTTGAATCTCCTTTTATTTCACTCGATTGATCCAATAGACCTAAGGCAGCCATTTATATTCGATAAGTTATTGCTTGCATGCTTGATGAAGTGAATTATATGAATCCAAGAAATTGAACTGCATTATGAGACCCTTTTATTCCTTAACAAATCATAATTTTCTTTCATTTGTTTTATCTTTTATGAGCGTCCTCATTGGTACATATAGCCACTTATAACTGCTTTAGAAGAACTTGTGGGCAACCTACTTAATGAATCTTCTCAAAAGGTAGACATTTTATTGAAATATATTTTGATATCCCTGTGATCTTTCTCTAAAATATTGTCGGATATATGGTAAGCATTATTATGGTTCTCCTCCCGTGATACAAGTGTCTGATACAAATTTGATTTGATCAATTGCGATAGATTATAAGGCTATCTACTAGCTCTTTTGAAGAAGCTATCTATATGCAAGCATCCTTGAGACTTGGAACTACTTGATTTCATGTCATACTTGTATCTCTTGAATGAGGACACTCTCATTTTTGTCCTGCTGAGAAAATAAACAAATAAGCCTGCACTTTTATAGCTTTAGTCTATTAAAATAGTTTCATAAACAATTAATTAAGTAGATACATAAGCTACTTCATACAACTATGGGAAGAGTTCCATAAATACTAGTAAGTACAAGTATAATTTTGATTGTGCTTCTTCCATTTGCGAGTTGTGCCATGTATGTAATATACATGAAGTTAAGTTTTCTTAGTAACTGTAACAGAAAGGTAGGAACAGCAACTGAACATGTATAATTTATATGCAAATAAAGGTGTTAAGAGCTGCCAATGATCCCGGATTCATTGATCGCAGAACTTTGATCCAACCGCCTCTACCGTCAGCTCCTATAGCAATCAAATCAACAGCAGTCACACCTGATCCTTGCAGTACTCAAGACAGTGATCCAGATCTCTTGTCCTTAACCTTCTTGCACCATTTTCTCAAGTGCCAGTAAGTTTCATCAGGACCTAATAATCCACCAGAAAAGCAGGTATATCATGGGATTTTCTCTCAGTGTTAGAGGAATCAAGTACTTGTTGACTAATTTTCTTTTCACCAAATGAACTTAAATCTCCGCCAAGAGAGTAAAAGAAGAGCAATAAGTTGTGTAACATTATCTAGAAGCAGAAGATCAGTATCATCGTCTAATAGGGAAATTCCTTGAACCTGAGATTCCATCCTTATTTTCTGATTCCTGCACTTGACTTCCACCAGTTATAATATCTTCTGTCGTGTTTTGTATACTCTTTTCCTTAGACTTATACTTTCTTTTTCTCCTTGGTCTAGATAAATCATCGCATGAGGCAGTGACTATGCATAAATCTACTTCTGTTGCAGCAAGTGCCTTATTCTGATTCGCATGTGAACGTCGGTCAACTTTGGGTTCTTTGCTTCCTTGATACAACTCAAAGTTTTTCTTGGCAGCTCTCAAAGTTCTCAAATTTTTATTATTTTTTTCTTTTCCTTCAAGTGCCGTCTCAAGATCTTGGACCCTGGTCTATATATAGCAGCACACTGAAGAATCTTCGAAGCTCAAAAACAATAAAACCATATTTCATTTAGGAAATCCAGCACTTACCTTCAACTTATTTATCTTTTCTTTAGACTTCTCAAGTTTCCCAAGAGAACGAGCCTGTCTTGGGTGACAGATTAGAGTCACTGATGTATATAATTTTGTATTGTGCAATTTAAATTGGACATAACATGGTGTAATACTTTGTTGCTTCATCTGTTTACCGGTGCACATTCCTTCAAGCAAATCTCATGTTTCTGGCATTTCTTTGTTACTTTTCAACGTTCTTGTATTGCTTTGACATATTTGGATTTACATGGTTTCTTTTCTTTTTATTAAGTAAAAATAAAATATATCAATATATTTTATATTTTATGGACCAATATGTCGGGCCCGGGCTTAGCCTGAGCAACACATATCTAGTTTACTTATATGCGACTGAAAAATATCCAAAACATGGTGCTACTATATGTTATCCTAGTCTTTGTTCTTCTTGACGAATGATCAGAGTTTAGTTTCTATCTAATTATAATTTCTTTTATGTGTAGGTGAATGTGGGTGATGCAACTGGAAATGGTGACGGAAAGTCAATTTGATCTTAATGTGAATGCGAAGATTTTTTGCATAATTAGGATGTCTAATATTCATGATATTATATGAATATATTCACTTTTGTAAAGGTTACTATTAATGGGCAATTTGACTCATTGTTTTATTAGTATGTCTATTCATTTGATTTGTTTTGTACTTATTAACTAATTTAGTTCTTTATATCATCAAAATATATCATAATAAAACATATGTTTGAAATAATTGTACTTATAGGGTATTATGCAAAATGTAAATTTTAAAAATAATTAAAATATAAATTATATACTCTATCCAAATTGCCAAGCTTTAATAGTGTGGCCATATGTTTGTAAGCCATGTTTTGTAAGTGTCCATTTAGAAGCCACGCTTAACTAGCGTGGCCTATAAGTTAACAAAGGCCACGCTTTCCGAGTGTAGTTGTAAGGTATAAAAGTGTTCCCATATGGAGTGTAATAAGAGTTGTCTTTGTTATCTAATAGGCCACGCTTTTAAGCGTGGATGGTAAGACAACAGTTAAAAAGCGTGCCCTTATGACAAAGGTTACGCTAGTTTTGGCCACCCCCAATAAAGCGTTGCCTGAAATCGAAAGTGTGGCCTTTGATCAAAGGTCACACTTTTTGCTAGTTTAGGCCACACTTTTTCGGGGTGGTCATATGCCTAAAATATTGTAGTGACAAAATGCTCTGATTGAGGTTTTTTGTGCTTTGCAGGAGCAAGTATTGATTATGAGGACATTGAACAACTTTTGGTGCTAATTTGGAGCATGTAAAAATCTCCTTTGATGGTCAAAGTATTGATACAGATTTTGATAACCTCCATCATTCACCCATAGAGGAAGGGCTGCTGGTTTTCGGCCAATTCTGGTAGTAGAGGAAGGATGGTGGCGGGGGTTGGTGTTCATTTGGTCGCTGGTGTGAGGTCGGGTCTGTGATTGTCCAGCAATTTGAGGAAAATTGAAGAATGTAGGGTCATTTGTTGAGCTGAAGTCAGATAACAATTTTCTAAAAAGTAATATAGGGTCACTTAAGATATTCTATTGTACAATATAGGCGCGTGATCAAAGTGGATTTACCATATTCAAATTAATATTAAAATATATCGCCTAATGTATGATATGGGGTCTTTACGTACCGCTACAAACAGTAGTAACTGGAAGCTGAGTCTGGTATAATAAAGCAAACTCATGAAGCATTTCAAAAACTACACGGAGAAGAGAGGTATATAAGATGAGGAACTACAAAATAGTGAGGCCAATGGCCCCAAATTACCCTTCTTTTATATCGTTTTTCCATATCAGCCCAATATACCCTGCTGTGATGACTTTTTGAGCCAGTGATTCGTCGCCAGAGTGGTTCCATAAGTGCCTTAGACATTTTCCTTAAGTCGAACAAAAATTGCTTACGCGCCAAATACACGTAGGGGCATTGAGCTAATTTTATACTTCGGTATAGTCCAACACTGTTCCCTTCGCCGGGCAATAGAGCACCCTCTAGTAGGGTCATGTCCTCCAAATGCCATTACATGGACTGCTTGATTATAATTTGTGAAAATTACAATGCTTGTGCTTCATAATATTCTTTAAATTTATTAAAGCGAGTACATATTTGAAGAGGTGTTCACTGATCATCGCAGTCTTCCTCCAACAACACGCTCGATGCGGTAGCATCGCCCTTTGTAACGATCAAGGCTGGTAAGTCCATCGGTCCATACAGTTGTCCATGTACCAGTAGAAGATTCGGCAGCTACCGCGGCCCCTGCTTCTTCAGGTGGAACTCCAGGTTGAGGAGTTACTCGGAATGCTGCCAATATATCAGTATTTGAAAAACAATATAGAAACACAAGTTTGGGTGCTCTTATGAGATTGTTTTCATTTTGTGATTTAGAGAGACCATAAGCTAATAAAAACGAGAATGTGACCGGGTCCTAGTATCTGAGCTTCCTACATATCCTTGACTATAAAGGAATCACGCCACATGTAGTTCAGAAGTAGGAACAGTGATGGAGTGTACCAAGGTGGAGAGTGAGGCCGATGCACTTGCTAATTTGGGGCCATTGGTTGAAAAGATGATATCGTACCGGGGACGGACATCCAATTATCGAGGTCTCTAGTTGAAGAGGGTCATGTCAAGATAAATTCTACAAGTTTGATTAGATTACTATATTGTCTCCTTATAGTCTGCCGGTTTATTGAGCGACTGTAAGGATTACAATATTCAGACCTTAATAACAGTTGAGATTACCTTAAATATGAGTCCATCTTGTTTGGGACGTCATATGCCTCTATTCATATCTTCTCCCATAATTCCAATTTTTAATGTCATGTTTAAGGTAATCTTTTTATAAGTCTTAATATAATAATAATAGCATAAATAGAGGCATAAGATATGATATGTGATAGATTTGGATATATTGAAGAATAAGAAAGTTCTCGTATCTCTTCCCTTCTACATTTCGTCTATTTACTTCTATTTTAGTACTAGTTTTTAAAATAAGTACAATTACTAATTTTCTACAAAGTTCAATCAACTGAGTTAGGGATTAGACAAGTGTTGTTTAAATACAACACAACTATTCTGCTGCAAGAATAGTTTAGTGTTTTGGATTGTTATCAAAGATGCAACTGTGTCTTCACAGTACGTGCGATAACTGCATCAAAAGCCTCAGCCTCAGGCCCGACTGGAAGAGCATAACATCAGGGCTGGGCCCAACCACCCTAGACTACCTCTCTTGGACGGCTTGCAGCTGGCTGTCCTCCACTAAGGATTATAGGGGTTTGTCTCAACAGGACTCTAGAAATAAATCAGTATTGTTCAGATTGATAGTTAAGGGCCTCCCTATTGTCATTTTTATAGATATTGATCTGAGCTTCGCCCCATGCGCATGGCACCTTCGAGCACTACTTGTACGATGCTTTGCCGTTCCTTTGTCGAAAGCCATCAGCCGCCATGAAAGCGTCATGCATTGGGGACATCAATACATGTAAAAATATAATAAGTTCACTGCTAAAAACCTTAAGCGATAGTGGAGGATTATAGAGGTTTATTTCTTGATATTGACCCCACTGTTGCTAGAGGACTAGCAATAGTTTAAGTGTGGGGTATTGGTAGTAGCTTATATTATCCGATGTAGATACTATTTATGCTCAAATTAACCGTACTTTATTGATCTTTTCAATGCTAAATGATAACAAAATGCTCTGATGAGATTTTTTGTGCTTTGCAGGAGCAAGTATTGATTATGAGGACATTGAACAACTTTTGGAGTTAATTTGGAGCAAGGAAAGCCTTGGTTTCATGATATCAAGGAATATTTGGCAAAAGGAGAGTATCTAGAGCTTGCAAGCCCTACTCAGAAACACACATTTCGGAGATTTTCCAACAACTTCTTGCATAGTGGAGGATTCCTGTACAGAAGGACTCCTGATTTGGGATTACTAAGGTCTGTCGACGCAAATGAAGCATCCAAGCTTATCTCTTATACTCTTATTTCTCGAATAAAGAAACTCAAACTCAAATTGCTACTCTGATGCAATACACTAAGCAAATACATACTACAAGTTAAGACATAAAGAAAGTAATTTATGAAATAAAATAGCTTATTAGATTCATACACACCTCGGCGACATTATGGTAAGGAGGTTGTGGAGTATTGGGGGTGGCATAGAACCTTTTCACGAGTCATGTACTTGCCCTAATCATAAATGCTCCGCTAAAACGAGTCGAACGACTTGTTCTTAATTAACACACATTCACCTAATGAAGTAATCTCATATTTATACAACCGAGTGAATCCTTGTCCTTTCATACTACATGCACCTAGAATAGCAAAAGCGAATCGTTCCTATATTTTCCATATACCATAAAGTGTAATACATCAAGTATCAAGATATTTTCTTACTCGAGTCTTCCTCAAAACCAACCTTCTGATGTAACAATTGATCCACAAATATGCCTCAGTCCAAAATTAATATCACACACGGACATAAAATCTAATCATCGATAACAGATTCCCCCACATAGCTCAAAGACATAGAACATAACATCTGATAAACCACAATATCCTTAATCCAGAAATTGCCATAATCTCATTATGTAATTCAACTAAACTCTTCATAAGCTCATGTAGCTCTAATTATAAATTACTTCAAATCATCTACTAAATGCGCATTTATTATCGTGACAGCCAAGGAAACTTCCTTAACCGATCCAAACTCAGATTGCAACACATATACCTACTAGTAGAAATAAAATTCTCCACTAAAATATCATAAGAATCATACATCCGTAGACTACCCCGCAGGTGATAACCCATACGCTTATCCTCAAAATGACATCTCCCTACGCCCATCATGGTCACAACCACAATGCAATAACTTAATCATCTGGAGTATTAACTCGTCAACAAGACATAAGAATCTACTTCATCCCACACATGATCAACATGAAAGATACCTCAACACACTTGGTAACATTCAAATCCACTACTAAAAAGTAAATGGACATGGTCGCATGCAATATAACTTACCCAACTATGAGTCGGGGTCGAATCCCACAGATAACAGTGTGTAGGCGATTAGGAATGTAAGAAAATTATCGTTTATCGCGCAATGTCAAACACTAAGAATTTTAGTTTGGAAATGTTTATACCTAAATGCGGAAATGTAAACTAACCTAGAAAGCAAATAAAATGATCAATGGCTACAGGTATGGTTGCATCGGGAATTACACTCAAGTAACAATCCAATATATTTCATGATTTTACAAATATGAGTGAGTTTATGCTAATTAGCCACGGGTAATAATTCTTAATTAGCTTCTTCCGAAGACTAAAAAGACTTCCTAATTGAATTATCCCTTAAACAATTAAGAGATTTAGCACTCTTGGATTTGGCTACAAGTAGTTCAATCCTATTCCTAGGTAGGATCTATAAAATGAGGGTTAACGCCTCAAGTTCTTATTAATTAATCTTTCCCAACCCCAAATTATCTTTTCAAAAATTAATTTGGAGTAAATGGGTGAGTCCTAGGGTTAGCTAATCCCTTTAGAAATATTAAAGAACAAGAATAATTAAAGTAATAATAACTCACTTCATAAAAGGATAAAAATCATTTAATACATAAGCACAACAAAGTATTTATTCCACACTTTAAAAATGAATATTTCCATAAACAAGATTCAAGTGCAGAATAAAATACTACACACATAGATATATAATACAAAGTAAGAAAATGAAGAAATAAACATAAATGGGTAAGAAATCCTTAACCACAAGACTCAAATCTTCAAGACGAAAGTGTATGTGCAAAATCCTCGCTTCAATACTTGTTGTCTCTAGTTCTAGGAACTGAAAATAAGCCAAAGATCTGATACCTTACAAATGATCCTAGTTGGTTATTAAATAGTTTGGGGATAAAAAAACGTGAAATTCCATTTCTGCCCAGTTTTCGCCTAGATTTACTTCACCGCAATCGCTTAAAAAAAATTGCGATCGCGTAGAGTCACGTTTAGACGTTCTGCGATCGCGGTCCATCCTTTGCGATCGCGTAGCATTAGCTTAAAGCCTCATGCAATCGCGGACCGAACATTGCGATCGCGTAAAACATCATAGGCTGGTGCCCAGTTTCTCAAGCGCGATATCGTAAACACCATTGCGATCGCGATTCATATTTTTACAAACAAGTGAGATCGCGTTCTGAACTTTGCGATTGTGAAGAGTAACTGACCTGCAGTTATTTTTCATCATTTTGGCACAATATGACTTGATTTCTTCCGTTTTTTCTCCAAAGCACATGACACCTTAAAATTGCCAATAAAGTTCAGAAAATGTCCTAATTTCCTACCAAAATTATGCAAAAGTTTAAATATTAAGAGGAGATAAGTTGGTAAAATAACAACTTATCAAACCCCCAAACATAAACTATTTCTTGTCCTCAAGCAATTCAAAAACTAAGAACATCCTTCAATTAAATCATCATTTACGCTCAATGGCAAACCAAATATCATTCCATGTCAAAAAGGGCCACTTTAAGCAAAATCTAGTGACTTCGGTTGGTACCAAAAATTAATCTAAGGCATATGAATCACCAACTTTTAACACATTTTAGTTCCAATCAAGTGCTCAAACACTATATTAATCAAAGTACCAACCAAGTCATGACACTAAAGATTCAAAATTTGCCTCTCCATGACATTTGCTTCCCTTCGATCATACCTCCCAATTGAAAATGGGATTAAATTCACAACTCGAATTTCATGCGCCCTCACACTTTAAGAGAGAATCCCAAACTTACAAATTTTAATTCAAGACATCAATGGGATGACAAAAGGAAATGATCAACTCTCTCTCTCTCTCAAAGATATTCAAATGCACACAAGAAGTACCATAGGCTTGCCCTTCATGTATTTCTCTACTAATGTAGACATACTTGGTTCAAAATCAATTAGGACTTAAAGAGTTGTGGTTTAGGCTTTTGGTTAACGTAGGGCACAATTTGGTAAGAGTGACTCAAAACCTCCCTAAGCAATATACTTGTTTCACAATTAAAGTCCACTTCCTTCAAGAATTGTTCCACCCTTTCTTCTCTCTTTTTTTTTTTTTTGTATCACGTAGTCTTCCATTTATTCATACTTTCTCTTTCCTTTTTTTTTTTACAATACTTTTCACTTTTTGAGAAGCCTCCACATTACAACTTTTCCAACCTCTACCCCAAGCTTAGGCTTTTAGCTTATTTTCATTCTTTACATTACTTAGGGAGGTATAGTGCCACAAGAGTAGCTTGTAACATGGTTGCCAAAGAAAAGGTCAGAGGCCCAAAAGGGTTGACTAGGGAAAATATGCACAGGTAGGAATTTTAGGCACAATAATGGTATAAGGAAGGCCTAATATCATTTTTCAAACCAAGTTACTCTAGGGTTTCACCTTGAAACACATTCCGGGCATGTTCTAGACCACAAATGATGCAAAAGAACTTTCACAATTAAAGCTCACCGCATATGGCACATGAGAACTCAAGTGAAATACAAATCCAAAATCTAATTGGAACCAATGAATCTAAAGGGGGTCACATGTAGCCTAAGAAGCTAAGTAGTGAATCAAAGAGCAAAAATTAAAATCTAAAAGTCATAACAAGGAACCTTACTTTAATCATTCAATTTCATCATTTTTTCTTATTATTTTTTTTTACGATCAAAAACTTCATATGCCAAATTTTAAATTATATTGGTACCAAATAAGTCACACGTTTGCTTATGGGCACAAGATTATACCCCAAAAACCAATTTATTCACAACTAGCTACTAAACTAACTACTAATATATATATATATATATATATATATACTTTCTAAAAAATAAAAAACTAAAGACTAATCCCTTAAGAAAGGTGTCAAGCCATCCATCATAGGAGAAAGTCACCCGGTTCAACACAACTAAATTCCTTGAAAAAGAACCGTGGTAAAAATAAAAACCAAGGAATTACCTTAATACTATTATACTAATAAAATATTTAGGCCAAAAATTTCAACACAAATAAACAACACGAAAAATAGAAACTAACAAGGATTTACTAATAAACAAACAATATTACCAATCTACAAAAGTTATACAACAAGTTTACAACCACCCAAAAACAACCACTTCATGTTCCACGAAACAAAAACTACATATTTCACACATAATCATCATATAAGAGCTACCACCAACCGAAAATATTGCATTGTCCCCAATGCAATTATACAAAACAAGCCAAAGTGAAAGAGGTGCTCCCTGAATGGCATCACTCGTCACTGGAGGTATTGGGTACTTCAAGCTCAAAGTCATCATCCTCAGCCTCGTCCGAACCACAGAACTTCTGCAAAATGTTCATAATCTTGTTGAGGAACTTTCTTTTCTTCTTTTCATGTTCCCTTTGATTCCGTTGCCTTCTTTCAATTTTCCCCAGCTTGGATTTGATGGCCTGTTGCTCCTTAGTAAGGTCAGACACGGTTGGAACCTTTCCTGGTCCAGTTGGACCTGCAGAGGTGCTCTCTTCGGATGGTCTAGAAGGACGACCGGCTACAAGCTAGCGTACCTATGTATCCATGACATTGACCTACCTAGAGATATACCTAAGAGTAAGAGGTCCCTTCTCAAGTGGTGTGATAGCTGTAGAAGTCCCAGTGGCATCTGCAGGAGTGTCAGGTATCTTAGTGATGTTGTCCGTGAACTGGCCTAAGGATGGAGATGCTACATCAATATTCCTTTTCTTCGATGCAGCTCCTGCTCCCTTTCTTAGCAGTGGGTGGATGAGCTTCTCCAGGTTCTTTTCCTTTTCTGTATACTTGGGCTCCACCCCTGCATTATAGCATAATTGGGTGATCAGGGATGGGAAGAATAAGCTCTTGGTCCATTCTGTTACCACATCTGCTATCTTATCGACAATGAGTTGCCCTACGTTCATCGGTATGTCCTCCATGATAGCACAAATCACTCTTGCCTTCTCAAGTGTCACCTCTGTCTCATTATTTGAAGGCATGATACGAGCACATATGATAGAGAGCCAAGTCTTGGCTTCCGCAGTGAATTCTGAAGACTCGATCCTTGTATGATTCTTTATCCAGTTTAGAACATGTCCACCATGCAAATAAGTGATGAACCACTGGGTACCCAACTCCTGAGCTCGCTCCCTGTACACCTGATTGTTGGCATTTGGGAGATTGTAGTATGCATTGATCAACTCTGGACTGAAACGGACTTTTTTGCCTCTGACAGTAGCTACCAACTCATTATTGAAGTCTGTCTCTAATCATTTGCATAAAATTCTATTAAGACTTCATAGTTGGTTGGCCTGGGCTCTTCTTCAAAGCAAACCCATCCACTTGTGACTAATCTCCCATTGAACTCGGGCCATCGGTCTTCAAGGTCAGTCAGGGGGATGCCTCTTTCCCTAATCATGCTTTTGGACAGTTGCTTGTCATAATGTGGAGAGCATCTAAGGGATGAGAATGTGTCAGCATCAAAATAATCCTCTACGGCAGCTTGTGCGGCATATTGTTGCACATTTTCATTTGTTGTCGAATCCATTTTATAGCCCAAAGTACCTACAAAAAGAGTATACATGTCAAACAACCATATGGACACTTATAGCATTGCATTTAAAGGTAATTAGGTCAATGAAACAAGTTAAAAAGATTTTGGAACAAAATTGGCAAAGCTACTATTTTTCTGCCCGGGCAGTAGTGAACCGCGATCGCAGACATGGTCACGCGATCGCGGAGAAGGATATGATGCGAAGCTACACGATCGAAAAAGATTTTATGCAATTGCAATGAAGAATTTTTGGCACATAGCAAATTTTAACCTAAGCGATCGCGGAATGAGGCATTGCGATCGCGATGGTCGTCTTCTTCACCCAGACAGAGTTCTTTTGGGCCTTTCAGTGAACAGGTTGTGTGCCCCCATTTTCTCAGCAAGTATACACCAACAACCCAAGGATTTTTACACCCAAAATCTCTTAAAGAAACTCTCTTTCTCTCAACCAGTATCTCACAGCAAGCAAGCATACAAAGAAACCCACAATGTCTTTGACAAAGTAAAAAGGAATATAAACCCTAAAATGCATGAATGAGGTTGCCCTTCTATTATTTAATCATAATGAGTAGAAGTAACTTGAGTAGTAATAGATAAATTAACATACCTTGAGGGAGTGATGCAATGGAAATTAAGCAAAGTTGATTATAGAACTGTTTTTGGGGGTTTAGGGGAGCAGGGGAGTTTGTTCTCTGTTTGGGTGAAAAATGGGCATGAATTGTTCTCCCCAGTGATTTTGTATCTCAAAATCTTAGCATACATTGTGATCGTGTGAGCAACAGTGCGTTCACGTAGAATGAAATTGCAAAATGTCTGCGATCGCGTGTGTGTTATAAAGATCACGTAGAAGCAGACATTTATCATTCACTACGAACGCATGCATGTTCCTGCGATCGCATTGCTTTGCACTTTGTTTCAATTTTCTGCAGCTACTAGTTTATGGCTGCCCTATCACCCCAACTTGCTCAAATTAATTCCAAAAAAATCTAAAACTTGGCAGATTAGTTGCAAATAATATTCTAAGCTATTCTAAAAAAGAAAATTTCAAAACGACTAAAAATTTAAAAAAACGATGGGTTGCCTCCCACCAAACACCGCATTTAACGTCGTGGAACGACGCAAAACAACATTAGCACTTTTATCTCCACTTGGATGATATGAACTGGGCATCTAGCTTGGAATCAAGCGTGTGAGAATGAGCGATGGGGTGGTGGTGGTGGTGGTATGTTGATGATTAAGCCAAACTTTAAATTCTTCATTTTGAACTTCTTGGCTCTCATGTGAGGAATGTCATTTTGCTTTCTTGCTTCCTCAAACTGTAAAATGTACGATTGTGGACTTTCCACCTTACAATCCCTCATTGACTTGTGTAGTTCAATCTCCATATCACCATACAATTCCAACACTGAAAAATGCTTGGAATGATACTTCAAATCATCACTTTGCAATTTTTCTCGGATTTTGACATCCTCTTTTTTCCCCGAACTACAGTCAATTTCAATCAAATTCGCATGTACATCGGTTGAATCTAATTCCATATTTCTATTGGCATCATTAATACTCATGAAGTCGGTTGGCGGATGTTCAATTCTTGAATCCTCAAAGTAAAACTCACTTTCCTCCTCGAAATTGGACTCTTCTTGGCTTTTTTCCACATTCTCATGTTGGTGAGCATAGTGAGCCTCAACCAGTATTTGCATTTGATCCTCCAAAATGCGGATATGTTCATCATTGTAAGCCAAGCCTTGTTTCAAGTCCTCGAGTTCAAAGTTGTGCTTCTCCTCATTTTCAAGAATGGTCTCCAACATGAGCATCATTTTCTCATTTTGAGCATTTGAGAGTTCTTCTTGGTTTTGATCAAGTGCCAAGGAATGGTTTTCAACTTCAATCTCAAAGGAAGGTTCTTGGCTATCATTCACTTTCGAGGCTTTTTGAATCCTTAAAGCTTCGATCATTTCATCCATTTATGAGTGCAACCTTTCAAACGCCAAGTCATTTTGAAGACTATTCTCCAAAAGCTCCTCCAAGGCATTTTTCTCCTTGTTTCCTTTATCAAGTAAATACTCCAACATAATCTTGAACTCTCCACTTTGGCCATGCTCAATCTCATCCATTTCCATAGCCCTATAATTTTCATCACAAAAAGTAGAATTATCATAGCGGGGGCTTGGGAAAGGGAAGGACAGATAAGCATAATCATCCCAATAACTATTTTGAAAACCACACTTATCAAAAATATTCCACTCATGGGGTTGAGATTGTGCGCACAATCCACCCTCGGGAGAATTTAAACAATTTTTCCACGAGTGTGGTCCTCCACAATAAGGACAAGGGTCATCAAAGTATGAACAACGACCATCCGACCAATTTTCATTATATGATGCCATTTTTCAAAACTAAGAAAATAAACAAGAAACAAAAATAAAAATAGACCAAGTTAAGAAAAATTAATTACACAAATATTCACAAGTTTGGACCAAAACACTTACGCTTATTTCTCAAATAACCTAAATTACGCCAAATCGTTCCCCGACAATGGCGCCAATTTTGGTGACGTCCAAATCCACTACTAAAAAGTAAATGGACACGGTCGCATGTAATATAATTTACCAAACTATGAGTCGAGGTCAAATCCCATAGAGAATAATGTGTAGGCGATTAGGAATGTAAGAAAATTATCGCTTATCACACAACGCCAAACACTAAGAATTTTGGTTTGAAAATGTTTATACCTAAATGCAGAAATGTAAACCAACCTAGAAAGCAAATAAAATGTTCAATGGCTACAAGTATGGTTGCATCGGGAATTACACTCAATTAACGATCCAATATATTCCATGATTTTATAAATATGAGTAAGTTTATGTTAATTAGCCACGAGTAATAATTCTTAATTAGCTTCTTTCGAAGACTGAAAATACATCCTAATTGAATTATCCCTAAAACAATTAAGAGATTAAGCAGTCCTGGATTTGGCTAGAAAAGTTCAATCCTATTCCTAGGTAGAATCTATAAAATGAGGGTTAACGCCTCAAGTTCTTGTTAATTAATCTTTTCCAACCCCAAATTATCTTTTCTAAAATTAATTTTGAGTAAATGGGCGATTCCTAGGGTTAGCTAATCCCTTTGGAAATATTAAAGAACAAGAAATAATTAAAGTAACAATAACTCACTTCATAAAAGGGTAAACATTATTCAATACATAAGCACAACAAGGTATTTAATCCACACTTTAAACATGAATATTTCCATAAACAAGATTCAAGTGTTAATAAAATACTACACACTTAGATATACAGTACAAAGCAAGTAAATAAATAAATAAACATAAATGGGTAAGAAATCCTTAACCACGAGCTTCAAATCTTCAAGACCAAAGTGTGTGTGCAAAACCGTAGCTTCAATTAGTTCTAGGAACTGAAAATAAGCCAAAGATCTGATACCTTACAAATGAGCCTAGTCGGGTATTGAATGGTTTGGGGATAAAAAATGTGAAGTTCCATTTTTGCCCCGATTTCGCCCAGATTTACTTCATTGCGATCGCGTAGAGTCATGTTTAGACGTTTTGCGATCGCGGTCCATCCTTTGCGGTCACATAACATTAGCTTAAAGCCTCATGCGATCGCAGACCGAACATTGCGGTCACATAGAACATCATAGGTTGGTGCCTAATTTCTCAAGCGCGATCGTGCAAACACCATTGCGATCGTGATTCATATTTTCACAAACAAGTGCGATCGCATTCTGAACTCTGCGATCGCGAAAAGTAACTGCCCAGCAGTCATTTTTCATCATTTTGGCACAATTTGACTTGATTTCTTCCGTTTGCCAATAACCTCAAAAAATGTCCTAGTTTCCTTCGAAAATTATGCAAAAGTTTAAATATTAAGAGGACATAAGTTGGTAAAATACAAACACATCAACACTCATAACTCGATACTATAAAACATATCAATATAGAATTCTAGCACCCATAGTCCTTTTCATATCCCAACAAAACTCTTCTCGTCACATCCGAATCATCTAAGCCTAGTTCTCAGTCATACATAATACTCATCATATATCAACTGAACCACTTACAAAGCCATCAATCCCACCCCTAGGGACACTACTAGGCATATGTAGTCCATACGCAGTTACTCACACAACTGAAACAACTGAGCCTAAGCTACAGTCTAAATCTGGCATCAAGTCCTCCAGACTGACCTAACTCCATAACATAGAGAACACACCTCGCATCTCATCCATAACATCACAAGTTGATAGCGCATAACTGATCTCGAGTGCTAAGCATCACGTACGAGGTGATTGGATGGAATCAAAGAGATGTGTTTCAAGCTAAAACAATGTCACAAGAGAAAGAAAGAAAGGAAATTATCTGACATGTCATGCCTCTCGAAGATAAGTATGACAATCATCATACTGATCTACAAGACTATACTAGACACATCTTCATGACTCGTAGAACTTATGAACCAATGGCTCTAATATAACCAAATATCAATCTGTTACAGAGCATAACCTGATCCAAATAGAATTTTCAACACAACTCTAAGGCCCACAACAGAATCTCAATAATCGAATCATGCCAAAGGAATCAAACCCTAATGATAAAGGTCGAATCTTTAATCAAATACTCAAAGTCAACAAAAAAGTCAACCGGGTCCACGCACTTCGAAACCCAACAAAACTCACAAATTCCTACAACCCCCATTCGAATACGAGTCCAACCATACTAACTTTACTCAAATTCAAGTCTGAATCGATGTTCTAATCTCAAATATTCACTTTTAGAAAAGTGTTGACAAAACCTCCCACTTTCTCTGTTAGATTCATCAAAGTAAATACCAAAATCAAAGATGGAATCCTATAAAATAATCAAATTCGAGAAAAAAAAATACTTACCTAATTAATCTGGTCAAAATCTCTTCCAAATATTGTCCAAATCCGAGCCCCCAAATTATAAAATGCGATAAAATGAGCTCAAAGTCAAAAATTAACGAGTTATATGCACTTCCTTGGTAAACCCTTCACGATTGCAAGACCCACTTCGGGGTCCGAACACAAAATCGACTGCTAAATTGCTCTACGTGGTCACAACATAGGCCATGCGAATGAGATGACCTCAAATGACAGAACTCCGTGAATGTGTTCACGACCCTGCAGATACGAAGATGAATCTCCCCAGCCCAGTTCCTTGTCAGCAAATGTGATAGCTCCTACGCGAATGCGATGTACAACCAACTCCATTGACAAAATAAGAAATGCGATTGCAAAGCAAAACTGGAGCACCAGAAAACCAACATCTCATGAAACTCCGAAATGGTCTAAAAGCAATCCAAAATGCACCCAAGCCCCTTGGACCCTGTGCGAACATGTCAATAACTCCCAAAAAAAAACACTATCCCACTCAAGGTCTCAAATCACACATAACAACTTCAAAGCTATTAATCGTACTTTTAATCAAGGTTAATAAACTATTTCAAATTTCAAAATTCCAAAGTTATGCCAAATGCGT
Source organism: Nicotiana glauca (assembly GCA_026770625.1). Classification (NCBI taxonomy): domain Eukaryota; kingdom Viridiplantae; phylum Streptophyta; class Magnoliopsida; order Solanales; family Solanaceae; genus Nicotiana; species Nicotiana glauca. The sequence continues at coordinate 150,851 of MU784956.1, read as the reverse complement.
CTACATGGCATAACAAACCTGTTCCAACTCCCCGGAGAAACAATCCAGACACGATAAAATTGAATTCAACTGCGGATCGAACCTATGAACTATCCAAACCCTCAAATTCCAACTTTCGCCAAATAGTGTCAAAACTTTCTAGAAACATCCAAATTCAAATTTAGACATTCACCCAATTCCAAAATTACCATCCTAATAAAACCATCGAAACTTCGATCTTAGGTCAAATACACAAATGTCAAACTTGGTCAACTCTTCAAACTTAAAGCTTCCTAGTTGAGAATCATTCTTCCAAATCAATCTTGAACCACTCGAAACCAACATAGACGATGCACGCAACTTATAATACACAATACCAGTCTAGTCATGACCTTAAACTACTGAACTGAAGGGAAATATTCAAAATGACCGGTTGTGTCATTACATGGAGTATACTATCAATGATCGGGTTATTTGGGCATGTGTTGTTGTACTTCCTTAATTTAAATGCATTGTGGACTTGACATGGTTTGAGAAGGGTGACATCGAGGATGATTTAGGCAAGGAATTTTCTGGACACATTGATGTTGTATACTTTATTAATATACTAATGTTGTGGAATGACTCAGGTTTGATATTCATTGTGGATGTAGTGTACAAGGAAAAGGAATCATTGGTTGCTTCTTATTAGTTATTCATGCGCTGGTGGATCACAAGACATTTGATGTGTGTTAACTGTGCACTGGAGATTGGGCAAGGTGAATGACTTTCGAGAAGGTTCTAATGGACTCAAGACTCATATGTGATATTTAATGTTTTTAGATTTGGGTAAGGCTAGAGCCTGAGATTTTCGTGGGTGCTGTCGAGACTTTTAGTATTTTGATATCATCGTTGATTCTACATGGGAGTATTGGAGATATGAGGTAAGTTTCTTCAGATTCATTAAAAGATTCTTCAACGTAGAGATTTAAGGTTGAGGTACTTTTGTGTTTAGCAATCTATATGAATTCTTTGATTCAGAGGGTGTCACGACCTAGATTTTCCACCATGGGGGGTCGTGATGGCGCCTACTGTTAGAGATAGGCAAGCCAAACATCTAAACAACTTTGGATACCAACACAACAATAATAAAATAACGAACCTTTAAATAAATGCGGAAGTCTTTTAAAACATGGATAACAGAAAACCCAAAATGCGAAAGTTTAACATTTCACTGCTCAAGACTGGAGTCGCTATCTCACGAACCTCTAAAGAGTGCTACAAACAAGTCCGAATAGAAAATACATAATGTCTGTCTCGGTGCAAAGAAAACAAACAGAAAATATCGAAAGGGACTTCGGACTGCGAACACCAGTGGTAGTACTGTGATCCAAAAGTCGCTTCGGTACCACGATCTGTGCAAAAAGCACAGAAGTGTAGCATCAGCTCAACCGACCCCATGTGCTGGTAAGTCCCTGGCCTAACCCCGACGAAGTAGTGACGAGGCTAGACAGGACTACCAAATCAACCTGTGTTGTTCAGTACATATACATATGCAATAACAGGAAAGAATGCCGAAACTAAGCAGTAAAAAGGGGAGGGAAGCAAACTATGGGGGAGTACAATCTGGATATAAAAATCATCAACTTAAGTGAGGAATATGGCACAACAATAATTGACAAAACAGGTAAAACAACAGTTGCACAGCATCAACCTTCGTGCTTTTACTCTCATCCTCACCCAAAGCAATCAAATAAAATGCACGACATCACCCTTCGTGATTTTCCTCAAATAACTCTCATTTCATGGCATGGAATGTCCCTTTGTGCGTAAATAATCAAACATGGCACGAAATGTTCCTTCGTCCATAAATAACCAAACATGGCACGGAATGTTCCTTCGTCCATAAATAACCAAACATGGCACGGAATGTTCCTTCGTGCATAAATAATCAAAACATGGCACATAATGTTCCTTCATGCATAAATAATCAAAACATGGCACGGAATGTTCCTTCGTGCATAAATAATCAAAACATGGCACGGAATGTTCCTCCGTGCATAAATAATCGAAACATGGCACGGAATGTTCCTTTGTGAATAAATAATCAAAACATGTCACAGAATGTTCCTTCGTGCAATAATAAACAAACATGGCACGGAATGTTCATTCGTGCATAAATAATCAAAACATGGCACGGAATGACCCTTCATGCATTATTACTCTTCCTCACCCAAATAGCAATCAAAACCAAACGGGCAAGGGAGTAAACAATGATAAGAAATGTCCCGGCAAGGGAAAACACATTTAAACAACTAAATCCCGGCAAGGGATCAATAACAACAGCTTTCACATCCCGGCAAGGGAGATAATCAATATACTCACCATCCCGGCAAGGGATTAATCACATCTCTTTCCATTTCTTTCATTTCTTACTCAATAGTATTTTTATCGTTCGAGCCAACGCTCCAAAGAATTCACAATTCACAATTTTCCTCATACTCTTCAGATTATGTAGAAATCATTAATTTAGCCTGGAAAAGTCCCAAAATATACCAAAATAAGCACAAACAAAGACCCACGGTCATGCCAGATACCAGTGTATAGATACTTGTCACCATGCCTATATACCGTACTTGATCATTTAGCAATTAGTAATTTATAACACTCTAATCCTATTCCCTCAAGCCAAAGATAGATCAAACACTTACCTCGGTCCAAAGAATAGGAATAAATCCTCAAATACTGCCTTTCCTCTAAATCAGACTCCGAAACAATGATATCTAAGCATAATTAATTCAATAATATCAATTAGAGCTCAACAACATAATCCCATAGCCTAGAAATGAATTTTCTAGCATTCTTCGAAAAATACCAAAATTCGACACCAGGCCCACATGGTCCAAACATGAGGCTCGGACCAAAACCTAGTCACCCATAACCCCACGAGTTCAAATATATAATTTGTTTTAAGATTCGACCCCAAATTGAGGTTGAATCACCCAAAATTCCCAAAACCCTAACTTTACCCAAAAGACCCTAATTTCTACTTTGATTTCATGATTTAGGCTTAGAAACTTGCTAATTAATGAAGAAAACGTGAAGGAAATGAGTGGGGAATTACTTAAGCAAGTGGTCTTGAAAGAGGGGAGCTTCAATGGAGTCCTAAGGCTTGATGGAGAAGGGAGCTCATGAGAAGAAGTGAAGAAATCCCGTAATGAAATGTTCTATTTTTATAAAAAAATCACTGGAGTACTTTGCTCTATGCGTATGCGACACAGTGTCGCGTTCGTGAAGAGGGGGGACAGGTCAAGGCATCGCGTTCGCGTGGTGCTAATCGCGAATGCGTAGAAGAAGGGGCTGGGGGGCTGGGGGCTGGGACTGGCTTGTATGAGAACACGAGAGAGGACTCACAAATGCGTTGAAGGGGGAGCCTGGGCATCGCGAACGCGTGGACATGTCCGCAAACGCAAAGAAGGAAGGCAACTAAAGCTATGCGAACACGTGGCCTGGATGCGAACGCGAAGAAGAAGTTTGCTGTACAAAAATTGCAGAAAATCTACCAACTTTCCTAAGTTCAAAACACCCCGAACCACCTCCAAAACTCACTAGGGCTCCAAACCAAACACACACACTAACTCAACAACATCCTACGAACTTACTCGAGCGATCAAATCGGCAAAACAACATCAAAATCAATGAATCAAGCCTCAAAATCATCATTTTAGTTTCAAACTTCTTAAACTTCTAACATGAGATAATTAGGTCTGAAACACATCAAACGACGTCCGATTTTGACCATACTTCACAGCAAGCACTTAACACATATTTAAGACTTGTATCAGTCATCGGAAGAAAAATACGAGCCTGATACCATAGTCTTTTGATCAATATTCATTTCCATTTTTCCTTAATAATTTTAGAAAAACAATTTAACAGAAAAATTCTTTTACTCGGGTACTAGACCTCGGATTTCGACTACGGGCACATGCCCGAGTACCATATTTTTCTACGGACCCTTCGGGACCGTCACATCACGTGTCCGCGTCCGTTTACCCAAAATGTTGACCAAAGTCAACTTTAATCACATTAATATCAAAATTCTTTAAATTTTTCACAGATTTAATATATTTCAACATAAAAACTTTTCGGCTACGCGCCCGGACTGCACACGCCAATCGAGGCAAGTAAAAGTGATGTTTTCAAGGCCTCGGAAGCATGGAATGAATGAGGAAACAGGTGATGACCCCTTTGGGTCGTCACATCCTCCACCTCTATAACAACCATTCGTCCTCGAACGGACAAAAGAAAGAAGTACTGGAGTCAGGAAATAGATGAGGATAACGGCTCCGCATATCAGACTCAAACTCCCAGGTCCATGCCTCAGGAGGCTAACCTCTCCACTGGACATTCACTGACGGAAACTTTTCGACCTCAACTGTCGAACCTACTGGTCTAGAATAGCTACCGGCTCCTCCTCGTAAGATAGATCCCTGTCCAACTGTACAGTGCTGAAATCTAACATGTGGGCTAGGCCGCCATGATACCTACGAAGCATGGGCACATGAAACACTGGATGCACGGCTGAAAAGCTAGGCGGTAAGGCAAGTGTATAAGCCACCTCTCCCACACGATCGAGGATATCAAATGGGCCAGTGAACATAGGGCTAAGCTTGCCCTTCTTCCCAAATCTCATCACACCCTTCATAGGCGATACACGGAGCAATACTCGCTCACCCACCATGAAAGCTAAATCTCGAACCTTGCAATCAGCATAACTCTTTTGCTGTGACTGAGCCGAATGAAGCCTGTCCTGAATGATCTTGACCTTATCTAAGGCCTCCTGAACTAAATCTGTACCCAATAACCGAGCCTCTCCCGGCTCAACTGAACCTGGGTGCCTAAATCCTACTGAACTGCTCTCCAGAAGCGCGAGGTGAACTGCATACCCCGATCTGAAATGATAGATATCGGTACACCATGAAGGCGAACAATCTCCTGAATATAAATCTCAGCTAACCTCTCGGATGAATATGAGACTGCCACTAGAATGAAGTGCGCAGACTTGGTTAGCCTATCAACAATGACCCAAATAGCATCAAACTTCTTCCGGCTCAACGGAAGTCCAGTAATGAAATCCATGGTAATCCTCTCCCATTTCCACTCGGGAAGCTCAATCCTCTAAAACAAACCGTCGGGCCTCTGATGTTCATATTTGACCTGCTGACAATTCAAACACCGAGCCACATACGCAACAATATCCTTCTTCATCCTACGCAACCAATAATGCTACCGTAAGTGCTGTAAAATTTTTGCGGCGCCCGGGTGAATAGAATACTGAGAACTATGGGCCTCTGCTAAGATCAACTCTCGGATCCCATCAACATTGGGCATACAAACTCGCCCCTGCAATCTCAAAACACCACCATCATCTAAGGCCACCTTCGTGGCACCTCCACGCTGCACCGTGTCTCTCAAGACACACAAATGAGGATCATCAAACTACCGATCATGGATACGCTCCAATAATTAAGAACGAGCGACCGTGCATGCTAACACTGCTAGGCTTAGAAATGACCAACCTTACAAATCGATTGGCCAAGGCCTAAATATCCAAGGCAAGTGCTTTCTAGCTGACCGGAATATAAGCAATACTACCCATGCTGGCGGACTTCCTACTCAATGCATCGGCCACCACATTGGCCTTTCCCGGGTGGTATAAGATAGTAACATAATAGTCTTTCAACAACTCCAACCACCTCCTCTGCCTTAAATTCAAATCCTTTTTCTTGAACAAATAATGAAGGCTCTTGTGATCTGTGTACACCTCACACGTCACACCATATAGATAATGCCTCCAAATATTCAAAGCATGAACAATGGCCGCCAACTCTAGATCATGGACTGGATAATTCTTCTCGTGGATCTTCAGCTGTCTCGAAGCATAGGCTATGACTCTGCCGTCCTACATCAATACTGCTCCAAGCCCAATACGGGAAGCATCACAATACACTGTATAAGGCCCTGAACCTGTGGGCAAAACCATATCAGTGCCATAGTTAGAGCTTTCTTAAGCTTCTGAAAGCTCTCCTCGCACTTGTCTGACCACCTGAACTGGGCACCCATCTGGGTCAATCTGGTTATAGGGGCTGCTATAGATGAAAACCCCACCACGAACCAATGGTAATAACCTACCAACCCCAAGAAACTCCGAATCTCAGTAGCTGATGCTGGTCGAGGTCAATTCTTGAGTGCCTCAATCTTCTTTGGGTCCACCTAAATATCTTCTGCTGATAAAATGTGACCCATAAATGCAATCGAACTCAACCAGAACTCGCACTTCGAGAACTTAGCATACAACTAACTATCCTTCAGAGTCTGAAGAACCACTCAGAGGTGCTTCTCGTTCTCCTGCCGGCTGCGGGAGTATACCAGAATATCATCAATAAAGACTATCACGAACAAGTCTAGATAAGGCCTGAACACTCGGTTCATCAACTTCATAAATGCTGCTTGTCACGCCCTAACCTCAGGAGGCGCGACCGGTGCTCAATCAAGTGTACCCGACTGAGCAAGCCTTACCGAACACTTTCTACCCCAACTCAATATGAATGCGGAAACTCATGCCTTTGATTAATTTGAACGATAATACACGGTGTATACCACATTACTGGTTCATTTCATATCATAAAAATTTACCATTCATAAGCTAGCTTCATGCATTCTACTAGAGTTACGGCTTAAGGAGATCACAAGTTTAGGATCACAACATATTCATATAGTGGACTCCCCGAACCACCGTACATAACCCACACTAGTGTCTTTGGAGCCTCTAAGGATACAGTAGATAAACATGATATGCTGGCAATAAGGCCCCGACTATACCTCAGAAGTGAAAAGCTGTAATAACAAAAGATATGCCATATAGCCCCATGGAAGAATAAGGGGCTCACCGAGACTTCGAGTAGATGAACGCTCCGCTACACACGGTCGACACTGTCCGCTATGGAGCCACCTACAATCATAACACGAATATAGCGCCCCCGGCAAAAGGGACGTCAGTACATTTGAATTGTACTGGTATGTATAACTGAACATCATTTTACTAGAAAGAACTATCAAATAGATACAAGCAATTAATACGGGCAAAATCAAAGAAGCAATCCATAAAATTCTTCATACAATTTCCACAACACAGATTAGGGCAATTCTGTCACGTGTTTACTACTGTTCTCATCACCTCCGTCATCTCGAGCGGAGTCCGGTCACGACCCGACCGGCTAGGTCACCTCATTGGAGGTATTACTCATAATCAATATTTTATTTCTCTTATCCGGAATCCAATATCGGCACATTACCACCATGTGTGCGGCATGGTGTCCGATCATGGCCCGACCGGATAGGTCACCTCATTGGAGGTATTACTCAATCCTCATAAGTCAACACCTTCAGATATCTATCCCACACCTATCAACGATAATTCAAGTTACAAATCACAGATAAATGAGCACATAGCTAGCATGAATAGTCCTTTATTTCAATGTCGGCTTATAGCCCAAGTAATTCAACACATAGTTATACTTTTCATCATTATCTAATTATCATGATTTGTGCATTATTCACATTGAGGCACATCCTTCACGAATATGTATAGTTATATGTAATTCAATTAATGCGTAATGACAATCAGTACTCTAGCCAATTTAACTCTTACCATACCTTCGCAATGACAACGAAGCTCAATTTCTAATAAAAAGGGGTTTTAGCCAAACATACCTCAATGAAGTTGTTCCTTACTCTTTTACAAATTTCCAAAACTCTAAGCGCTTTGATCTATTGAGTAAGAATTTCAAATTAAATTGAGAATTAGAGATGAAACTGAAGTTCTAGCTTGGTTCGAGCATATCGTCAAACACTAAAGGTGCATTGTGATCTTAGCCCCTTTTTGTGAGGAATTTCTATCATTTTGTACCCCCAATTGGCTCCTTTTTAATTTTACTACTTTCCAATACTCTATGGTGGTATGCATGCAAGAGATTCATTCTCATACCCATGAATTACTTCCCTAATGACCCTATATGGCTAAGTATACAAATATGAGCTGAGGTGATGGAGCCTTAACTCTTGGGATGAAGATTCAGGAGCCTTTACTTGATTAGTTTCAAGGATATAGCAAGATTCTAAGGAGAATTTGATGGGGGACACTTTCCACCTCTAAGACCCTCTTTCTCTCTCTAAAAATCTCAGAATACCTGCTTAGAATGAGCCATAGTGTTGAATATATCGATAGGGAGGTCGGGTTAAAAATTAAAAAACCGGAGCCCCGAGTGAAATATGCAATCGCATCTGCGATCGCAGAATGAACATGCGGTCCGCATAATGGACCGCAAAATGCCTCCCAAAAACCATACGTTCTGACTCAGTCTGCGGTAATCATGCAGTCCGCATTCACGTTCTACGGTCGCAAAGTGCACCGCATAACTGACACTCACAAAAATTCAAAAGAGAAAATGGGATGACTATGCGGTCCGCATTTCAATTATGCGACCGCATTTCGACCGCATAACTGACTTCAATTTTGACCAACATTTTGCCTCACTCTGCGGTAGATATGCGGTCCGTATTTTTATTATGCGACCGCATTCTGGACCGCATTTCTGCATTTTTCTGGAAAGTTATTCTTGACTTTTTAATGCATTATTCAATCCAGAAAGGTCCGCTCCACGGCGAGCATATTTACTAATTTCTAACAAATGATCCTAACTTGGCACCACGGGATCCGGGTTTTTGAGTAGGGATTTCACGGGGCCTTACATCCTCCCCCACTTAAGATCATTCGTGCTCGAATGAGGATCAAGGTTCACTTATTAACAATCTTAGTGCAATATTCTTCTCTTTACAACCCGAAATTGGTTGATAGTCTCCCGATTTAGCTAACTCCCCAGATTTTCAAAAATTTCGCCAGAGTTTCCTTTGTATCTAGGCCTTACTCACCTGTCAGAGAGCCCCGGAAACATAACATCACAACATAAGCATATTTGTAAGCATAGTATAACTGGCACAATATCAACAATGGACATATAGGCAACCATATTACCAAAAGAGGACGGTTTTACATAAATCTAGCCCACCGATACGATTTCGAAGGAGCTGAATGCATAGAAGTTATTACATGATCATTCAAACAAGTGTGGATACTTCTTTTTCATTTTATTCTCGGCTTCCCAAGTAGCTTCCTCAACGTGCTGGTTCGGCCATAATACTTTTACGGATGCAATCTCCTTACTCCTTAGTTTTCGAACTTGCCTGTCAAGAATGGCAACTGGGACCTCTTCGTATGATAGCTCTTCGTTTACTTCAATAGTCTCTACTGGCACAATGGAGGACGGATCCCCTACCACCTTGCTTAACATAGACACATGGAAAACTGGGTGTACCAATGACATCTTGGGCGGCATCTCGAGCTTGTATGCCACCTGACCAACTTTCACGGGGCCTTACACTGCTGGGGCATTGGTCAACTCGAATGGAATGACCAAAAACTCATAATGCCCATACCGAGTGCGAAATGCTATCTTAGGGATATCAGATGCCCTAATCCTCAGCTGATGGTAGCCAGATCTCAAGTCTATCATTGAAAACACCTTCGCACCCTGTAGTTGGTCAAACAAATCATCAATTCTCGACAGTGGATACTTGTTCTTTATCGTTACCTTCTTCAATTGCTGGTAATCAACGCACATTTTCATCGATCCATCCTTTTTCTTCACAAATAACACTGGCGCACCCCAAGGAGAAACACTAGGCCTAATAAAACCCTTCTATAACAAATCCTGCAACTGGTCCTTTAACTCCTTCAACTCTAGCGGGGCCATGCGATGTGGCAGAATAGAAAGGGGCTACGTGCCTGGGAGCAAATCAATACAGAAATCAATATCCCTATCGGGTGGCAAACCCAGCAGGTCTGAAGGGAAAACGTCGGGGAACTCCCGAAAAATAGGAACGGAGTCAATAGAAGGGACCTTTGTGCTGGAATCGCGAACATACGCCAGATAAGTTGAACACCCCTTCTCGACCATGCATCGAGTCTTTACATAAGAAATAACACTGGGGGTGGCGTGTCCTGGGGTCCCTCTCCACTCCAATCGGGGAAAATCTGGCAAAGCCAAAGTCACGGTCTTGGCGTGACAATCCAAGATAGCATGATACGGGGACAACCAATCCATCCCTAATATAACATCGAAATCCACCATGTCTAAGAGCCATAAATCAACACGGGTCTCCAGACCGTCAAATACTACCACACAAGAACGATGAACTTGGTCGACCACTATGGAATCACCTACCGGTGTAGATACATAAACAGGAATACACAAAGCCTTACTAGGCATAGCCAGGTAGGGTGCAAAGTAGGACGACACATAAGAATACGTAGACCCAGAGTCAAATAGCACTGAAACATCTCTAATAAAAATCAGAATGGTACCTGTAATGTCTGCACCCGAGGACTTAGGAACTGGCCTGGTTGCTGGCTGGCCTCTGCCTCCGGTGACCTGAACTCCACCTCTAAGACCTCTACCTCCACCTCTAACACCCCTGCCACCGCCTCTAGCTCGCTGGGCAGGCTGTGGGACCTTCAGTGCCTGAATCATAGCACGAGAACTCTGGAGATAGAAGCTACCATAAACTCGAGGGCAATATCTGAAAATGTGCCTCGGATCACCACAAGCATGGAAAGACCTCGTTTGCTGCTGCTGAGCACCCCTCAACATCGGGCAAACTCTCCGGTTGTGGCCATACTCACCACACTTATAAAATCTACACGAACGCTGCAGCTGAGGGAACTGAGTCTGACCCTGTCGACCTGAATGACCACCTGTAGTACTATGAGTGATATTGAAGATGACCAAAAGGGCCTGGGAGGATGGCCTCTACCATGAGTACCTCTACCTCTAGACGAGGCACCACTGAACCTTCCTACGTAATGGGGCCTTTTATCCGACCCATGACCACCTCCCTGTGGTAGAGCTGTCTCAACTCTACGGCCCACATTGGCTGCCTCATGAAAAGTGATCTCACTCCCGGCCTGAGCCACTATACCCGACTGACTTGCTACCGCTGGCGGAACCACTGGAAGCAAACCCGCTCGAATGACACCCTCTATAAGGCCTACGAATCGGACTAGAACATCCTGAAGAAATGGGGTGGCAATGAACCCCTCTAGGACCTGAGATGGGCCCACCGGAACTACTGGGACGGGAACCCCCTCCTCAAAACCAACCTGAGGCTCTGCCACTGGGGCTGCTGCTGGGTTCTCGGACTACTGCGCGGTAGATGAGGAAGCACGTGTCCTCCCCATCTGCGAAAGAACATATTAGAAATTCAACCGGTGTTTGAGAAATGGAACCGCACAACAGGAAAGAATAAAATGAGATTTACCTAACTCCGTAGCCTCTGGGGGATAAATAAAGACGTCTCTGTACCGATCCCTTCGACTCTACCAAGTTTGTCCATCAGTAGTGAGACCTATGTAACCTAAAACTCTGATTCCAACTTGTCACGACTCAAATTTCCCACCATCGGGGATCGTGATGGTGCCTACTGTTGGATCTAGGCAAGCCAAACATCTAAACAACTTCGGATAACAACACAACAATAATAAAATAACGAGCCTTTAAATAAATACGAAAGTCTTCTAAAACAAGGATAACTGAAAACCCAAAATGCAGAAGTTCAACATTTCACTACCCAAGACTGGAGTCGCTATCTCACGAACCTATAAAGAGTGCTACAAACAATTCCGAATAGAAAATACATAATGTCTATCTCGGTACAATGAAAACAAAAAGAAAAATTAGAAAGGGACTTCGGCCTACGAACGCCAGATAGGCTACCTCATAAGTCCTTGGAATGAAATCAGCTCCCGCTCAGTGGTAGTACTGTGATCCAAAAGCCGCTCCGGTACCGCGATTTATGCAAAAGCACAAAAGTTTAGCATCAACACAACCGACCCCATGTGCTGGTAAGTGCTTGGCCTAACCCCGACGAAGTAATGACGAGGCTAGACAGGACTACCAAATCAACCTATGCAGTTCAATATATATACATATGCAATAACAAAAAAGAGTGCCGAAACTAAGCAGTAAAAAGGGGAGGGAAGCAGACTATGGGGGAGTACAATCCGGATACAAAAATCATCAACTTAAGTGAGGAACATGGCACAACAATAATTAACAAAATAAGGAAAACAACAGTTGCACGGATTCAGCCTTCGTGCTTTTACTCTCATCCTCACCCACAACAATCAAATAAAATGCACGGCATCACCCTTCGTGATTTTCCTCACATAACTCTCATTTCATGGCACGAAATGTCCCTTTGTGCATAAATAATCAAACATGGCATGGAATGTTCCTTCGTGCATAAATAATCAAACATGGCACAAAATGTTCCTCCGTTCATAAATAATCAAAACATGACACGAAATGTTCCTTCGTGCATAAATAATAAAAACATGGCACGAAATGTTCCTTCATGCAAAATTAATCAAACATGGCACGGAATGTTCCCTCGTGCATAAATAATCAAAACATGGCACGGGATGACCCTTCGTGCAAATATAATCAAAACATGGTATAAAATGACCCTTCGTGCATTATCCCTCTTCCTCACCCAAACAGCAATCACAACCAAACGGGCGAGGGAGTAAACAATGATAAGAAATGTCCCAGCAAGGGAAAACACAATTAAACAACTAAATCCTGGCAAGGAGCAATAATAACAACTTTCACATCCCGGCAAGGGAGATAATCAATATACTCAAACCTTCCCCACAAGGGATTAATCACATCTCTTTCCATTTCTTTCATTTCTTACTTAATAGTATTTTTATCGTTCAAACCAATGCTCCATAGAATTCACAATTCACAATTTATCCTCATACTCTTCACATTATGTAGAAATAGTTAATTTTGCCTGGAAGAGTCCTAAAATATACGAAAATAAGCATAAACAAAGACCCACGGTCATGCTAGACACCAGTGTATAGAAACTCGTCACCATGCTTATACACCATACTAGATCATTTAGCAATTATCAATTTATAACACTCTAATACTATTCCCTCAAGCCAAAGTTAGATTAAACACTTACCTCGGTCCCAAGAATATCAATAAATCCTCAAATACCGACTTTTCTCTACAATCCGACTCCGAAACGATGATATCTAAGCATAATTAATTCAATAATATCAATTAGGGCTCAACAACATAATCCCATAGCCTAGAAATGAGTTTTCTAGCATTCTTCGAAAAATACCAAAATTCGACACCAGGCCCACATGGTCCAAACACGAGGCTCGGACCAAAACCTAGTCACCCATAACCCCACGAGTTCAAATATATAATTTGTTTTAAGATTCAACCCCAAATTGAGGTTGAATCACCCAAAATTCCCAAAACCCTAACTCTACCCAACAGACCCTAATTTCTACTTTGATTTCATGATTTAGGCTTAGAAACTTGCTAATTAATGAAGAAAATGTGAAGGAAATGAGTGGAAAATTACTTAAGCAAGTGGTCTTGAAAGAGGGGAGCTTCAATGGAGTCCTAAGGCTTGATGGAGAAGGGAGCTCATGAGAAGAAGTGAAGAAATCCCGTAATGAAATGTTCTATTTTTATAAAAAAATCACTGGAGCACTTTGCTCTATGCGTACGCGACAAAGTGTCGCGTTCGCGAAGAGGGGGGACAGGTCAAGGCATCGTGTTCATGTAGTGCTAATCGGGAACGCGCAGAAGAAGGGGCTGGGGGCTGGAACTGGCTTGTATGCGAACGCGAGAGAGGACTCGCAAATGCATTAAAGGGGGAGCCTGGGCATCGCGAACGCGAAGAAGGAAGGAAACTAAAGCTATGCGAACGCTAAGAAGAAGTTTGTTGTGCAAAAATTGCAAAAAATCTGCCAACTTTCTTAAGTTCAAAACACCCAAACAACCTCCAAAACTCACCCGAGCCCTCGGGGCTCCAAACCAAACACACACACTAACTCAACAACATCCTACGAACTTACTCGAGCGATCAAATCGCCAAAACAACATCAAAATCAATAAATCATGCCTCAAAATCATCATTTTTATTTCAAACTTCTTAAACTTCTAACTTTACATAATTATGTTCGAAACACGTCGAACGACGTTCGATTTCGACCAAACTTCACAGGAAGTGCTTAACACATATTTAAGACTTGTACGGGGCGTCGAAACCAAAATACAAGCCCGATACCATAGCCTTTTAATCAATATTCATTTCCATTTTTCCTTAATAATTTTAGAAAAATAATTTAACAGAAAAATTCTTTTACTCGGGTTCTAAACCTCGGATATCGACTCCGGGCACATGCCCGAGTCCCATATTTTTTTACGGACCCTCCGAGACCGTCACATCATGGGTCCGTATCCGTTTACCCAAAACGTTGATCAAAGTCAAGTTTAATCATATTAATATCAAAATTCTTTAAATTTTTCACAGATTTCACATATTTCAATATAAAAACTTTCTGGCTACGCGCCCGGACTGTGCATGCTAATCGAGAAAAGTAAAAGTGAGGTTTTCAAGGCCTCAGAAGCACAGAACTAATAAGGAAACAGGTGATGACCCTTTTGGGTCGTCGCAGAGGGATTTTGTTCTGATTGATTGGCTATATGTTAATGGATTTTAAAACATTCATGATGGTTATGACCACGCCTTGGGGTTGATGTCTTTTGTGGGTATAGAAGGTTTTTGTGTATTATGATGTTCTCCTAGATTGAGAGGAGATGGAGGTTTCTGGTCGATGGAGTGTTTATGCTACTCGTCATTCAAAATTAATAATAAGATACTCATATCTTTGAACTAAAGCATGATAGGTGAAGAGAGCCACGTGAGGCTTTGAGATTTAATAGATAAGGTTTTGATTCATTTTTGAAAGGAAGGTCATAAATTTTAAACATCACAAGAGATTTCATATGCTTCAAAGTTTGGTGGCATTATGTTGTATCACCAAAGGAGGTATGTGTTGTAAGAGATGCATTGTGTATTAATTTGTGGATGTTTGACTAATATTATAGAAATTTCACGTTTGGGATTGTAACAGTTTAGGTTTTACTATGTGCTGTAGACGATTTACGGAAGTATTTTGCATGATAGGATTGTGTATGCGTGATGTGTTACTATTTTAAGTGGGAGAGCTAGAGATCAGGTATGGAAATTCTTGTATTCTTGATATTTGGAGACTAGATGTTCTTAGAGGTAGACTATTCCTTTGTGAAACTCCATTGAAAACTAGACTTTTTAGTGTATATGTTATTTCTAGGTCACTGTGGACCTTTCAAAGGTTATTTACCTATCTTGTATTAAGTTAATCGGTTTGGGAGTCTATTGGCATGCTAATGAGCAGGTGCATTCTATACTAGAATGTATTTGCTTACTTAACATACTTTTGCTATAATGACTCATCGGGTGGAACTCATCTTATTCATGCCATGTTCTATTATTGCGTTACTCTCATCTGCAGTGATGGGTTGTGAGATTTCTTGATTATTCACACACCTGATGTGGTCCTATTTAGGCCTTGTGGCAGTATATGAGCGATATAACTCATGTGATATTGATTTACTTATTGCAACTTAGCAATGCATACTTTTTACCTAGTATGTTATGCATATTCATCTTCCAATAATTGTATTTATACACTCTATGGTGCATGATGTTGATGCACATCTGTTTAGTGTGCACAAATATAATGGCTCGATGGATATTCTCATGTGGATTGATATGATTATATCGGGTTGCATGCCGCAATACTAGTGTGTGAGATCGGGTTGCACATTTTAACAATATTATGATGAGATGTGATTACTTATGGTTATTTCATGTGTTTTGCTTCTACTTTGTGGAAATAGTTTGTAATGATATGCTCTATATTACCTTACATGCTAAATTAATTTGGCAGCTTTCTTATTTGACCATCTTACTATTATTTGTCATATATGAGTTATTGCTTGTTTGGTGTATGGATTACATTATACGAGCTTCCATGTGGCATTTTGTGTGACTTTTCAGTTGAACAACTAGTACTTGGTGAGATAAGGTTTTGGATCGATAATTTGCTCTATTGGATTGAGATAAGTGCTGCGAAGAACGATGGTTTATTTGATATGAAGTATACTAGTTATACTAGGTACGGTATGATCTACTATTATGGTAAGAAGTTATTGTTGTGAGTACATGAGTTATATGGTACATTGTGTGGTTCGATCTTTGCAGTGCATTGAGGGCTTGATACAACTTGTTGAGATTTATATAATGTATATATATAAGGATCAGATCTTATAGGGACTTTTGGATGTCTGAATTTGGTTCCAGGCCTAGTGGGCTAAGATCGAAGAACGAATCTTTAGTCGAGGCCATGCTCGTTGACTTATATGGGCCGAGGTGGCATGGAATCGATCATGGGTATGGGTATAATGAGTTTATTCAACTATTTGACGGCTTTGGAATGACTTTTGGCATGTTCGAGGATGAACATATATTTAAGTGTGTGAGAATGTAATGACCCGATCGGTCGTTTTGAGTTCTAGAGCTTCATTTTGTGATTCAAGGTTCAAATGGGTTCATTTGAGGTTTTTGACTTGCGTTCATCATTTGTTTTACTTTCGGGAGGTTTAAGAAAGTTTTGGAAGGATAATTCTCATTTCGGAGGTTTAAGTTGTTGGAAATGACCAATACTTGACTTTGTTATAAACGACTCTAGATCGATAATTTGATGGTTCCATTAGCTTTGTATGCTGATTTTAGGCTTTTACATACGGTTGGTTCGGGTTTCGGGTGACCCGAGGTCTTCTTGGCACTTCTAGTTAAAAGTAAGAAATTTGAGCTTGATAACATTTGAAGTTCTTGAGTTTATGTGAGAGATTCTATATTCTAGATGTTATTTTGATGATTTGAGCTTGCGAGTGAGTTTGTATAATGTTAGTATAGTTGTGTGAATGTTTCGATTGGGATCCGATGGGCCCGGATGAGTTTCAGATAGGTTACAAAATAGTTTTGCATAACTGAGATATTTCTAGTGAGATAGCTTGTAGTTCTCGCATTTGCAAGATCATGCTCCTATTACAATCCTACAGGGGGCTGGGCAGCTTTGCTTTTGCGAAGGGGTGGCCTTCGCAATTTCAATTGGTTGGTCGCATTTCGGACTCTGGAGAAATGGTGATGGCTTCACTTTTGCAAAGCTAATTCCGCATTTGTGATGGTACCACAATTCACATTTGCGATTATTGTGTCTCATTTGCGACATCAGATGAGATTAGGCACTAGTCGCATTTGGGAACATTGCAATAGCTGTATCTATGTAAAAGTTGGGGATTTCAGGACTTAGCTTATTTTACACAATTTTGTGACTTAGACTCTAAAGAGATGATTTTTGGAGAGCAATTCTTCCCAACTTCGTAGGTTAGTAACATTAGCTTTTTTTCATAGACTAGAAATTTAGTTTTGCGTAAAAATGAGAAATTTTATAAAATTGAGATTTATGTCTCAAATTGAGGTCGGATTTTGAAATAAATCATGTATTTAGACTCAGGGATAATTGGGTAATCAGGATTTGTTATTAATTTCAGACGACCACGCAGCCCTGGGTTGACTTTATTTTTACTTTTCCAAATATAATAATGATCGACCTTTTTCATTTGAGTGTAGTTTTTAAAGCTTGTTTTGACTTATTTGAGTAATATTTGATTAGATTCATGTGGTTTGCAGGCTTGTTCTAAAGGTAAAGCCATGTTAGATTCTTGATATTGTTCTGGAAAGAGGTAAGTGTCTTGCCTAGCCTTGTTAGGGGAATTTTTTCTAGTAAAATAATAATGTTTCCTACATACGGGGGTTGATGAGCGTGTATGCATGCGCTAGGGTTATCCATGCCCATGATATATTATATGATTCTTTGTGTCTTGTTGAACTTTGTGATTTTTATAACCTATGTTTTACTTGATTTATATGATAACATGTGTAAAATAACAATTCTAGAGATCATGCTTAGCTTATATCAACTTGTTTAAATATGATGGACTATTTGTAAGACTGTGATCTGCTAAATTTAGCCGTAAAAGTAACTAAATCAAGAATATATATCTATGTTTGTTATTTTTGAAATACTTGCATTCCATATTTATGTTGAACATCATGTTTGAGCTTTGTTGAGATACTTGAACATTGGCTTTGTTGAAGTCTACTGATTTTTTTATTGATGCAAAAGATGTAATCCATGCTTCCTAACTTTCTTGGTATTGATATATAATGCGTGTTGAGGAAGAGTGAATTGTATGAAAGGTGTTACCGAGCTTGAGAGGAGAAGTTATTTATGCACGAAAGGTGTTTCTGGGGTACTGAGAAAGAGTGATTTATGCACGAAAGGTGTTTTCGAAATTTTTTATATTATTATTAATATTGCATGAAGAGTATTTCCGTACTTGTCAAAAAATGGCGATATGATAACATCATGAAGGGTGTTTCAGTGCAAGTAAGGATAAGAGTTCATTGAATGAAAAATATTTTTGTGCAAGCGAGGACGAGAGACATGCATTATGTTGTGTTATCTTTCCCTTACATATGCATTTATGCCTTTACCCAGAGTTTTTATTGCTATGTTGCTTGTTGTTGTTATCTCTTTGCGTTCTACCATATTTGTTATTGTTCTATCCATGCCTTATAATTGTTTATCACTATTACATTCATACTTCCTTCTTATCTGCTATATTTATGTCTATGCCTTTTGGCTCATTGGTTATTGTTTACTGTACATTTTTCCTTGTTAATTATTGAAATATATTCCCTCATATCTTAATTGATATCATCATTTATATGCCTCCTACCTTATCGGCTATCATTACCTTTGTGCCTCTACTTTATCTATTACTATTATTTGTGCGCCTTCTACTTTGTTGTTACTATTGTTTGTACTCCTTCTACCTGGTTGGTACTGTTATAAATGCTCTTGGTGAGATGAGATAAATGCACGAATGGTGTTGTCGTGCCATTTGAATTGACATATATGCATATGTTTGGAAAAGATGAGGTAAATACACGAAGGGCATTGCCATGGTATTTGATTTGTTATCTTGAACATATTTCTTAGATTATGAAGATTTGCGGTTGACTATGTTTCTTTAGTGCATATTGCTTTAACCTCTTGGCTTGAACTATTAAGAAACGGGTTGGTTATGATATTGAGAAACCTTATCTGGCAGGAACCTAAACTGGACTCGGTCTTGATGGCGCCTATCGTGTAACAATGCCAGCTGACACAAACCTCAAAACTAATTAACAGTTATAATAATTCATAATTAAGCCATTAATAAGTGATAAATCCCAAAATATAGTGAAATAGAACTAATGCAGAAAATAACATAGCCCAACATCGAGGCAAGTCATGAGCATCTAAACATCCGTCTAAGAGTTTGAAAGGACTACATAGTCTATTACAAAGCTAATACAAGGAAGGTAAAGATAGGAAGGAGAAGCACTAAGCTGCGAACACCGAGCAGCTACCTAATGAACTCCAAACAACCTGCTAGAAGTAATCAGACCTTGCTAGCCTGACCCGAGACTCCTAAATGTGCACATAATATGCAGAGAGTAATGTGAATATGCCAACCCAGTAAGTAATAACAGTAAATATAGCTGAGTGATAAGAAAACACGTAAAACACAGCAAAATGCTACAAATAGGCAGTATAAAACCCAAACAAGGCAATAATCAGTAAAAATTCATAGAAACATCTTATTTAAGTAAATACCTCCTTAAAACATCTTTTAGCAGCTAAACAAGTGAGTGAAAAAACAGTGAGAAAAGATAGACACATAAATATTGATATCTAATTTTTTTTGTATATACTATTTATAGACATATATACTTTCAAAATAACATATATACGCATATATATGAATGCATGTCACACCTCCTTTCGGCTCGCCCCCTACCCCGAGGGGCAGAAGCGGGCGAACGGGGAGTTTTTCCAATTAAAGTGACAATATTCGAAACGGGATTATTTGTTTATTTTCAGAGTCGCCACTTGGAATAAA